>SKCR01005279.1:0-26105 GCA_019454045.1 Zanthoxylum bungeanum | reverse complement strand
AAGTAATTTAGTGACTAATAGTCAGATATCGTACCCACATGGACTTATTATTTCTTTTATCAATATCAAGACTAACCTATTTAGCTTAAACTAAACAGATGGTTGAGAGAGTTTGATTAATCTAAAAATTAATTAAAGGATTAAATAGAAAGTAAATAATAATTTTATAGATAAACTTTATTCACGATAAGTACATAGGATTGTAACTTCACATAAGCACGCACATATGAGTTCATGCATTTTTCATTCAATTGAGTTGTTACAAATTATTAACCTAAAACACTAAACTATCTATGGGTCTCTATTCATGATCATGTAGAAATGTTCAATTTAAACCAATTAACTATATTAATTAATTTAAACCAAATTAATTAAGACCGAGTTCTAATATTGGCTACGTATGCCCGACATGTATATTTCGATCCTACATTGAAATCTATTCAAGCGAAGTAGATCAGCGCTATTATTCCCACAGTTAACCCAAATTTCCTCCTTCGAGTTCCTAAGGATTTACCAAGATTATTTTATTATTGGTCAGACAATAAAATACGCACGAAGTACAGAGAATAATATATAATAAATAACAAACCCAATAGAAAAAAATATACGAATTAATTAAAAAAACATGCTTAAGATTCATTACAACTCTAGAGTAATGATTTAGCTACTCATAATATTCAATAAAAACAAGCTAATTATAAATACAGAACAATGACTCATAAAAGATAAACTAGAGATAAAAGAGAAAAAAGAACTCTCATTAATGTCTTCGCCTTCAAATTCCAGCACCAATTGAAGCATATGTCATTGTCTTACTCTAGGCGTTCTTCTATGCTTTGAGATTCCAAAATTGTGTTATGATGTTTTTTTTTTAAGGTTTTGGGACGCATATTTTGCCTAGGAAATTTAGCCCACAGTTGTGATATTTTTTATCGTACCGCAACTATACGGTGTCAAGTTTTAGTATAAATGAGTTTAGAGTGTCGAACCCATAGGGATTGCGTTAACTCGCACTAAATACTACAATTGATAATCCTAACTTTATTTAGAAAACAAATAATAAAGATTTTAATAAATAAATATAAAAATAATTATATAGGAGGAACTAATACGATAGAGATTCTGGAGTCTAATTTCACCTAGCTATCTTCTATGTATTTGTCATGCCAATTAATTCTTGTTAAGTTATATTATTTTTAAGTCAAGGCTCCGAAAATATCCACTCATTCTCTCGAGTATCAATAAAGATATCATCAACTACTGACTTTGATATCTCTATAAAAATCTAGTAGTTAACAACTCGTTACGCTTTATGATTTTATATTAACGACTTCAAAGGAACTTATATATTCTCTCGAACTCTATAAAACTCATAGGTTATATTATATAGATCTATTCAAAATCCTCTCTCTCGAGTGATAGATTCTAAACATACATCATCTTAATTGTGGCCAGCAACCAAGAAGCATTAAACTCAAAAGAATATAACTGAACTTAATAAAACTTCATAACAAAATTGAGAATCAATACAAGGTTTAAGCATCAGTTACATCATTCTCTAGAATTAAGGAGTTTAGTTCATGACAATAAATAAAAACAATGAAAACAAAGTCATGAATCTAATGAAAATCATTAGAGTTCTAAGTAAGAAACAATAAGATAAAACCCGAATTGAATCTATTCCTCTTCGGACGTCAACACATTCGTCTCCTCTTTTCGCTCTTCAATCCTCCTCATTGGATCTCTAAAAATATGTGTTTTTGTGTTTTGTGCTGTGTATTAGCATCCTCCCATGAGTTTGGACGAACTAATCTATTTATAATAAAGCCTTGGAACTATTGAGCATGTAAAAACCTTAAAATTGATTAATTTGGTCGCTCCGGGGCGCCGCGGTGCCAAAGCTGCGGGATTTATGTATGTGACACTGAAGAGGCACCGCAGCGCCCAAAGAGTGACGCTGCGGCGCCAGCCACTTTTTTTGGCGTGCTGTTTCTGCATTTTCCGCTCTTCCCGTGTGCTTCTGATGCGTTCGTATGGTCCCAAAATACGTACAAATGCCTCAAGATCCATATATCAATGCTTCCTACAAATAAGACATAAAATAAAGGGTTATTTACGTTTTACTACTAAAGTTATGATCAAATAACAATTGGGTACTATGAATATTAACATATTACATTTTACTACTAAACTTATAAAAATTTAACATTTTACTACTTTTCCATCCAAACCGTTAGTTGACCGTTAGTTGACCTTTAAAAAAACTGTTTTATCCTCCAAATAAAATAAAAGTGAAAATTATAATTATACCCTTTAAAAAACATATCTAAATCTTATATATAACAATAAAAGAAATACAATCAACAATCACATTTATAAAAATACTTCAATCTCTAAATTATCCATATAACCCAATAAAATAAAGAATTTAATTTACCAAATAATTTAATAATTAAAATTCTCATAATAACCAAAATACTTTAAAGTATAACAATAAAAGAGATATACTCAAAAATCATTATTTCCAATATTCAGCCGTACGATTACCACCATTGATTATAATATTTATAATTTATAATAATGTGTGTGTTAAGACTCTTTTATCCTTAAGATGTCAATATGATGTCATGGTCAACTAACGGTCAACTAACGGTTTGGATGGAAAAGTAGTAAAATGTTAAATTTTTATAAGTTTAGTAGTAAAATGTAATATGTTAATATTCATAGTACTCAATTGTTATTTGATCATAACTTTAGTAGTGAAACGTAAATAACCCTAAAATAAACTACAAATGACATTAAATGACTCGAACCATAACAAAATAATAGGTTAAGGATGTCAGAATAAGTGGGTATAAACCGCACTTATCAAACACCCTCAAACTTAAGATTTTGCTAGTCCCGAGCAAAAGACAAAATAAAAACTAAATACGAATAAACAAATAAAAATAACTAAATTAACTAAGCCACTTTCGTAGGGATCACGATTACATTTAACGTATGCAACAAGCTTTTAAACCCCTAGGCGGCCCTAGTGGACGAGTTATAGTCTCGTGAGGGCTTACAGCGACGACACCCGCAAACGTAATTCACACACAAACATGTAAAAAGATAAAAATAACAAATAAGACAGTCCCGATAGTTGTACATAAAATTGTCTTCAAAGAATGCTTATCAATGAAATCAGAGAACCTTCAAAATACTCACTATGACTTAAATCCAAGTTCTTGAAGAAATAATCTGAGCTAGACTCGCAGTGTGTGTGTGTGTACAGGTTTATTTACAGCTCGACTCATAAGTAAGCTAACTCGATGATTTCGCCTCAAAAATTGAGATCTGATGCATCAAACCAACCTAGATATCTCAAATTAACTCTGTATTTGCTTTTCTTTGCCCAGTATGGTACAGTTTTTCATCTCTTTTTTTTTCAATTTTTTTTCAACTCACCTACCATTTAAGGTATCATTTCTCCTCATGGTGGTCCTAGCACTCGCCCATGGGTAACTTCACGCTTATCGGTTATATGTGGTTTTTTTATCATACTATACATCATAATACTAGCATATTGAGATAAATATCTAAGCAAATAGTCATTCATCGGCGAACAATTTCTTCAACTAGTCACTTTGCCAACTACTTAAGTTCTTGCTGCTAAAAACCTATTATTAAGTACTTACGAGTCTAACCTAGATCATCTGCTAAAAACCTATTATTAAAAATCAATTGAGACTTATCGTTTCTAAAATTTCATTTAAAGCAAACAAATTCATCATTAGATTTATGCTTTACTATCAAAGATAAAAATAATTTTTTTTAAAATAACAGGAACGACTACATGCACACACCCCTAAACTTAAAACTTACATTGTCCTCAATGTAAGATAAATATAAATAAACAAGAGTGAGAGGCTTCTGCAAATGGGATGTTGATGTGCAGTTTTTTGAAAACCTCCAAGAATCGAGCAAACTGCTTGTCCAATTTGTTTTTCTAGAGACGTTGTGGAAAATGTGGAGGTGGAGTGATTCTTTCTTGTTCTTTTTCATTTGCTTCTTTTTCCTCCATCTGTTGCTCTACTTCTTTTGGAATTTCTTCAATGGATGTCTTGATTTCAACATTTTGGTTGATTTCAGTACCGCTTTTCAAGGTAATGACTTGACATTGCTCATTCCCTCAGTTTCTTGGATTTGGTTCTGTGTTGCTGGGAAGATTTCCTGGCGGTCTGTAACTCTGAGCATTGGCCAGTTGTCCAATTTGATTCTCCAGTGCTTTGATGGAAGTAGATTGGCTTTGAAACATAACATCATATGCTGCTTATTGCTTTTTGAACATCTCTGCAATCCATTCTTTCATTTCTGGTTCTTTTTCAAACTCAAGGGTTTTGTTTTGTTGCTGGAATCCAGATGGTGGATAGTTCTTTTGTCCTGAATTGTTGCTCCATAAAAAATTGGGATGATTCCCCCACCTTGGGTTGTAGGTGTTGGAATATGGATTGTTCCCCTGTCTATTGAAATTGTTGACATAATTCACCGTTTCTTCTGGTTGGTTTGGCTTTGGTGCTCCTCCATATGATGAACTTGTGGATCCAATACTGCTTTGCATGCTGAGAGTCTCCATGAATTTACATATATGATCCAGTTTGGTATTCATTGATGTATTTGCTCCAACTTCATAAATTCATGCAATTCTTTGAATCATGCTCCAATCTGTTGGCCACAAGGAATTGTTGTTGGCCATTTCTTTGATTAGGTCTCAGGCTTGATCTTCTCCTTTGGCCATCAAAGCTCCTCCAGCAGCATCATCAATTGTGGTTCTCATCAGTCCAGAAAGTCCATTATAGAAAGTTTGGACTTGAAGCCATTTTGGAATCTCATGGTGATGACATTTTTGGAGCAAATATTTGTACCTTTCCCAAGCTTTGTAGAGAGTTTCCGAGTCATGTTGTACAAAGGATGTGATGTCATTCCTCATTTTTGCTGTTCTGGCTGGTGGAAAGTACTTTGCAAGGAATTTAGTGGCTAGAGTGTTCCAAGTTATGATGGAACCTGCTGGTAGTGAATGTAGTCATGCATTAGCTATGTCTTTCAAGGAATATGGAAAAAACCCGCAGTCTCATTGCTTCTTCAGCTCCTCGATTGTAATTGAAAGTGTCGTAAACTTCCAGGAAGTTGCTGATGTGGGCATTAGGATCTTCAGTTGCATTCCGCCCAAACTGAACTGACTGCTGAATCATCTGGATGCATGTTTTGATGTCACACGCATTTGCTGGTAAGGGAGGAAGTACAATACAGGAAATGAAGCCGTCAACCACCGGAATGGTTCTGTCTCGAATGGGAATTGGTGGTGCAACCTCCAAAGGTTCAGGTTCCATGTTGATGATTGCTTATTGGCCTTCTCGCCTTTCCCTTCTCAACTGTCTGATGGTTCTTTCAATCTCTGGGTCAAGCGGTCGGAGTTCAAAGCTTCTGGTTCGTCTCATATAGTGTCTGAGAACCTTAAACAAAAGAAAATAAAAACAATAAGTAAAAAAGAAAATTAGATACAAGTAAATGTATCAACCTCAAAACTAATAGTTAAAGATAACTAAGTCCCCGGCAACGGTGCCAAAAACTTGACCGGCGTGAAATCACACGCGTATAACGCAAGCGCACGTATCGTTCAAGTAGTATAAAAAGTATCGATCCCACGAGGACTTAATACCTAAACTATTAATTTTATGAGGCCAAATGATTACTAGTATCTAACAGATTGATTGATTGACTGGGTAGTGACTTTAAACTTAAAAAAAAACAAGTAAATAAAATTGTGCGAAGATAGATTAAGGAACATTCAAAATTAAGAAACTATCCAGGGTTGTGATTTCTTCCAATATCTAATTAAAGATGAAGTGGTTATTTCATGTTTGTGTAATATATTGGTTTACTAACCTGGAACACGAAATTATGCAAAAGCCTATGTCGATGGTCAGATGCAAATACCCAGTTATAACCCAATTGAACCATATGTTTATGTCAACCAATTACATGGATTCATTAAGATTAAATTCCAATTGTGGTTACCCCCGCCCGACAGGTATATGTCTATCCTGTAAGGAAATCTACTAAAGGGTTATCTATCCTCAAGGAAGATCATGGGCTATTAAGTCTAAGGCTGAAACCTAAAATTCACCTGTCAAGTTTATTTTAGATTTACCAAATCAATCTTTTTAGTGGCCAGTTAACAAGAAGCATTAAGCTTAAGACTTAATAAATAAACTTTAAATTACCCAACTATAAAATAACCCCTTATAAACCGGTGATATTAGAATTCATCACAACCCCAGATAACAGGCTTACTTACGACGCATATCTAAGGCTAATAAAA
Organism: Zanthoxylum bungeanum; assembly: GCA_019454045.1. Lineage (NCBI taxonomy): Eukaryota > Viridiplantae > Streptophyta > Magnoliopsida > Sapindales > Rutaceae > Zanthoxylum > Zanthoxylum bungeanum. The sequence continues at coordinate 19,744 of SKCR01005279.1, read as the reverse complement.
ACTTAAAATAAAATACATAAAATAAAATGCTGAAAAGTAGAATGCTGGAAAGTAAATAAAGTAAAATACAATAAGAGAAAATGTTAGGGCTAGAGGATTTACTTTTATTACTACTATTTTAGATATCTCCCTTAATATAATTTATTAACTTATGTGATTTTACCAACCAGCCATATAGGCGGTAACCTGATTAAGTCAAATTAAGTCAAGAATCGCCATAAATAGGCGGTAACATTATTTGTCCATAAATCAGCCATATAGGCGGTAATTACCAACCGACCAACCAGACGGTATCCATGCTTAGTCAAGTTAAAACAAGTTTATAATTGATTACCAACCGACCAATATAGCGATATCCTTATTAAGTCAAATTTTAAATAGTGAATATATTATAATTAAGGAAGATTAATCTAAATAGCAGTAATAAAATTTTTACCTTTCGCCCTAGCATGGGGAATTTACCTCATCATTGCTGAATAGTAAAAATTGAAAAAGTAAAGAAAGTAAATTACTATTACAGAAAGTAAATAAAAATCAATTACAAAACTGAAATTAAAAGAAAACTAGATACAAACTCATTATTTACTCAGAGGATTATAGAGAGGAAAGTACATCTGAAACTGAAGCCGTGATTTCCGGCGCCAAATACAGTGCGTTTTCCGGATCGGTTGACACGTGGCAAGATGGCTGTGAGCTGAATGATTGTGCTGACGTGGCGATGATGTGGCAATGACGTGGAGACACATGGCATTGTGGATTGTCGGCACCATAAGATTGCGACACATGGCGCACTGTGATTGGCTGATGATGATATGGCTGTGACGTGGCAATGACATGGCACAATGACTCGGTCTGCTGCTGATGTGGCGATGGCATGGCTGACATGTTGACGATACGTGGCGATGGGGATTTTCGGCAGCATGTGATGATGACACGTGGCATGGCTTACGTTAGCATGATCGGTTGTGATGTTGACACGTGGCATGCGCACGTTAGCATCCGGTGCATTTTAGCAAAATCCTTCTGATTGGTCGATGTGTCCCGGCACACATTAGCAGGCGGCGCACGTTAGCGGTCGCGACGCAGAAGGTTTGCGCGTCGCGACGCGCAAAATTATAATTTTTCCATTTTGTCCGTTTTTCACTGTTTTGGCCCTAAATAACCTCCAGAGTGTCCTGAAACTTTATTTATCTACAAAATAACACAAAACACATCAAAATATTCTCAAAAACTCAAGAAACTATACAAAATATTAGGTCAAATGAGTGGAAATAGTGATATATTTACCACTCATCACTATCTTATAAGGAAATCTACCTAAGGGTCTCCATGCTCTGAATAGACATGGCAATAATACCCCGAACACATTTGCGAAGCGAGCTACGAACACATTTCGATGCTCGGTATCATAGAACAGATATCCCCTCGTATTCGAAGGATATCCAAAAACCTAAACTTTTGCCCTCGAGGCGAAAGCTTATCTTACTGAGTCACCCTGACATAGGCAGGACAACCCCAAACCTTAATATAATTAAGATTTGGTCTCCTACCGAACCATGTCTGATACGGTGTCGTAGGAACAGCCTTTGAAGGAATCTTATTCAAAATATGTGCGGCTGTTAAGAGAGAGTAACCCCATAAGTAATAGGGCAAATCTGTGAAACTCAACATCGATCGGACCATATCCAATAAAGTCTGATTTCTCCTTTCAGATACACCATTGTGTTGTGGTGTACCTGGAGGAGTATATTGAGCGAGAATCTCATTCTCCTTCATATAATCCATGAACTCACCACTCATATATTCACCGCCTCGATCTGATCGAAGGCATTTAATATATTTACTAGTTTGTTTTTCTACTTCATTTTGGAACTCTTTGAACTTTTCAAAGGTTTCCGATTTATGTCGCATCAAATACACATAACCGTACCGTGATAAATCATCGGTAAAGGTAACGAAGTACGAATAACCACTGTGAGCAGTTTGACTTAGTGGACCACATACATCAGAATGTACGAGTTCCAGTAAGTTAGTGGCGCGGTGTCCAACACCAGAAAATGGGGCTTTGGTCATCTTACCCTGAATACAGGATTCACAAGTTGGATAGGATTCAATGGTAAGATCTGATATCAAACCATTCCTAACCAATTGGGTAAGGCGTTTAACGCCAATGTGACCAAGTCTCATATGCCAAAGTTCAGTATTATTAATTACAGGTAAACTACGTTTATTAACTCCAGTATTTAATATATCTTTTGAAGTTTGCAATGTATAATGACCATGCTGGTTTGGACAACAAAGGATCTGAATATTATTTTATCATATAAATACAAAGAACTATTCTTAATATTAATACAAAAGCCTTCTGTATCTAATACAAAAAGTGATATAATATTTGCGACACATCCCGGTACAAAATGACAGTCATATAACAAAAGTGTCCCATTCGGCAATGAGATCTCGCATACTCCCACTGCAACTGCATCCAAAGAGTCTCCACTCCCGAACGCAACTGCATCTCTCCAGGCTTCAGTTTCCTACTTTCCTTCAGCACCTGCAACGAATTGCAAATGTGAATGGGACAAGCAGAATCTAAAATCCAGCTGGATGTAACGGCTTCACAAGCCAAAGATAAATCAATAACTGGAAAAATAAAAGTACCTGATGTAGAAGCTCTGTCTCTCCTCACTTGGGCAATGTAATCAGGACAGTTCATTTCCAGTGCCCGACTTTGCCGCAGTGGTGGCATTTGTCTTCAGAAGCTCTTTTGGGCTTTGCAATCTTCGCATGTTGTTGAGGACCAAAAGCCTTCTTTTTCTTCTTGCCTTTCTTGTTCTTTCCCTTGGACCATCCTTGGGAAGAAGCCGAAAGAGAAGTAGTTCTAGGAGGGCGAGTCGGTACTCCCTTCTTAAGGTCCTCTTCTGTCGTGAGCAACATCCTATGTAGCTCCTGGTAGGTACAGACAGTCCCGTGCATGTTGAAGTACATCACGAACTGGCGAAATGAAGCTGGTAGTGAACCAAGTATGACACTCCTACCGAGAATGTCATTCAAGATGAGATTATGTTGCCTCAATTGATCAATCAAATCGATCATTTGAAGAACATGTGGGCTAACACTCTGCCCCTCATCCAGACGCGCATGGAACAGTTCCATGGCGACTTTGTGAACAATCACTTGTTCCTGGTTCTCAAACGATTGTCTCAATCGCGTCATCATACTATAGGAATCTAACATACCATATTATTGTTGCTTGAGTTTCGGAGATAGTGAACTAAGGATGTATGATTTAACCCTTAAATCATCATCCTTCCAAGTTTCAAAAACTTGGCGTTCCTCCTCCGAAGCATCCGCACCCACTGCAAGGGGCAACGGACCCTCAGGAACATAACCCAGTTTTTCAGAATCGAGGACAATCCTCAAATCCAATTCCCAATCTGCAAAGTTCTCAGCGCTTTCAGTTTGTTCGCATCAAGCATACGCGCAAACTGATTTGTGGATTGTGCCGCCATCGCCGCCAATCTATCATATAGATCACGAAAAACGGTTAGCAAGAAATTAAAGCAGTTTCATATAATATCAAAAGCATAAACTAGATCATTGATTTTTAATCTATTATCGTCTCCCACTAAATCATGCAATACTGTAATCCCAAAACAGAATACAAATATTTAATAATTAAATTAAATAATAATAGTGAAAAGTGGATCCCTTGAATATATTTCGGCTCACAGCAGAGGCACAGTCTCGCCTACGTATATTCATCAGGTAGACAACTCATTTGTCAATCATTCACTAATGACTCCTAGTATCCGGTCCTGGCCGTTTCTCGTTGTCGCTGCGAAGGCAGGCCACAAGGAGACGTACCAAGGTTAAACTCGTCAATGATAAACTCAAGTTACTTACTTAATCCTGACAGCTAGGGCACGTTCAGAATTCCGCTTTTACTTGAATTTACCTAGTATCTGATATACATTCGGTATAAATAAATCTTTATCGGCTACATCCTCACAAACAGAGGCACGGTCTCGGATGTAGTCACAAAGAAGTATTCGTAAACCGTATTGACAAGACAGACCATATAACATGCATCAAATACAATAATTACATTCAAAACCTTATTAATTAGGGATTTTCCGCTAAGTGTCATACACCCTAAATCTAACAATTTAGATCCTAATAAGCATGCATAAAGTCTAGAAAACATGATTAAACATTGATTCATGAAGGCTAATCATATTAGGTGGCCTAGAATCAGACTCGCTCTGATACCATTTTGTAGGGGTTTTTAGGGGGTGAATCCGGTAACGCAGGCGGAAGCGGTGAAAATCCGATTTTCAGATTTCAAAACTTTTTCTCGGATTAATTAAATAAACATATTTATTTAACATTCCAATAATCAAATTATGAAAATAAATTCAATAAATCAATTTTAAGTGAATTTACCGAAATACCCTTACTTTGTATTTTTGTCCATTGTAGTCCGAAATTGATCTAATCAATTTTGAATGATTCTAAATCATTTCCAGATGACTTATGATGTTCAAAACATCAAAACACCAAAGCAACCAAAATCCCCAAAATCCAAGTCTTGGCCGAGAGCACCATTTAGGTTCCATTTTGTGCATTTTGCACTTCATGCTTCAAGACACATCCAAATGATATCCAATCAACATGAAACTTTATATGCATCATATAAACACATAAATACACAACATATATGAAAACCCCCAATTTTGGAATTAGTCATGAACCCAATTGGACAAATTAGACCAAATACATTAAATCAATTACTTCAATCATCATTCTTCCATCCAATCCAAGTCTCAACACATGAAACAACTCAAGATCAAATCTAGGTCATTTAAGAGTGGGTCAATAACTCTAGATTAGCAACATGGTTTCAAAACCTTAAAAGAATGATTATAACTACAATAGTTACAAGCTTTCTTCATCACACATGCTCAACACTTTCAACCAAATTTCCATCATAAAAACACAAGAAATAATGAAAGAAAACTTAAGAACATCACAAGATGTTTCCTAGATCCTAAGGAACAAATTCCTTTCTAATAGTAAGTTTGAAAAACTTACAAAATCCAAGCTTTTCTTTAAGTTTTCCTTTTCTCCTTCACTTGCTTTCTTTGTTTTTTTAATGGTGTTTCTTATAAAGTGTATTAGGTTATTCAAATGAAATAAAATGAAAACAATTTATATAGGGCAAATTATGCCTTGGCCGAATTTGGCTAAACCAAATACAAAAATAGGAAATTTCAATTTCATTTGCAATTTCATTAAATCAACTTGCATAAAATATCTAATAACACTTTAATGATATTTATATAAAGTCAACAAAGGCAACTTAATCATTTCTAAACAAATATCCAAAGTAAGATATTTATATTTTAATTAATTTAATCATTTAACAATTAAATAATTAATTATTAATCAAATACAAATATATTAAATATATGTATAATATTTACATTAAATATTAAAAACATATATTCATTTAGGATATAAGTCAAATATCTCAATTTGACTATTAATTAATGTGTATTTAAATTAATCAAGTATTAAATGTAAATACACAATAATTAAGCAAATGACTATCGGGTCCCTTTAGCATGTATCTTGCGTTTAACCTTTAAACGACTTTATAAATAATCAATATTATTTATTAATGTTGCTCTAGTGCTCTACGAGTATGTTTCATTATTGAGACTCTCTAGATTCAGGTATATCCGTTATGAAATCTAATTTCGTGTCCATAATCTATCCACCCGTAGATTATGACGATCACGAATAATCTCGCTGAACCATACAGGTCGAGGTCATGGCAAATGTATAATTCCTCCGTCACAGGTATCCGGATAAATCCCAGAGATATAGATGTAAACGTCAAATCTCTATCGGGATTATCCAGTCGACTATTCTATTAGCAATCTCTAAAAGAATGTTTAGAACCAGCTTCTAAACTTTACCACAGGCCCATGGTTTTATCTGATTGCTAATCATATGGACTACCTATGCTCTGATACACAGAACTGACGGATCCTATCTTGATACACATAGGACACCCTGAGGATCTGTCTACACCCAACGAACAGGCGGAGGTCTGATCTAAATAGATCGGTGACGTGACTGCCGTCTAAGTGTAGAAGATGTCTCATGTGCCCACAATGGCATCTCAAGTCTAAGAATCACAAGTGCTACTCAACCCATGAAGATTCTTATTGACGCTGGTGTACCATCCATTAAGAATCTTCGGTGAGTCGTTCAGTGTTTATCCGCTATAAAAACCTACACGTCTATACTAGTCTCCAAGACTAATGGTCCATTGAGAAACCATTGGAATCATATATTCCAGTATACGACATCTACCGGTCTCAACAAGGGTTTACTATACTGACCAAGTAGTGTAAACCTTGACCAGGAACTGTCTGAGAATGACAATGTCATGATACTTCTCAATGTCCGTTGCGACGCTTTTGCAACTGTATCATGACTAATCATTCTCGGGTCATTACGTCTTTACCATATAGAAAGATAGATTATATTATAGAAACTGCATATATTATTCATAATAATAATGTTTTACAGAAGTATTTAACAGAAATACAACCGGGAATGGCGCTCTGAGCACCAACCCTAACACTATTTGTTCCAAATTTTGTCATGATTGATTCCATTAAGTCCCTATTTTATTTATCTGCAAAATAAACTAAAACACACATCAAAACGTTCATAAAACTCTCGAGAAATTATACAAGATATTAAGTAAAAATGGCGGTAAATATTGATATATTTTCCGCTCATCAAAACCCACATCTGATGTGACTTATAGAATTAACGGTTACTGGAATTTACGGATTAAACATGTGCACATGTAGAGCATGACAAGGGGACATCGATACATAACGCCGCTAGATCATTGTTTCAGTGTCTTGGGGGACGACGATGCGTAACGCCCCATGACCAGTAGATTTTAGGGTTAGGGGACGGTGATACGTAACGCTCATAGACCCTATATTCAGGGACATGACAGTGGCATGCATTGGAGAACGGCGATATGTAATGCCCCAATGACATGTATTTGCACATCTGGCTCCAGTTCAATGGCTTGGGAGATAGCGATATGTAACGCCCCAATACCACTAGTTTAGGCGTATGGGGGGACGGCGAAACGCCCTCATGCGTCAGGTTATCTACAGATACTCAGAGACATGTATTTTCAGAATGATGGTTTATGAACGAATTTTCAAGAGAAACATTTTAAGAGAAACTCAGAGGTATTCAGACAGGTGCTTAGGGAGACGGCGATACGTAACGCCCTAATCACCAAGTTATTACAATGCCTTTTTAAGTTTTCAGATAAAAGAATTTTTAGAAGGTTTTATGTGATTTCCAACTATGAAGATTTTCATGATAATCCTTTTGCATAACTGTTTACTTTTATAAAAGAATTGATTTCTAACAGAGTACCAAAGTGGAATTCCATGTATATGATTTTGACACTACTTGATCTTGTATACCATCACATGTTTTGAATTCGGTTTTACTCCCAGCTGGCTTGGATATTTTCTAGCATGTGAGATTTTTTGTTTTACAAACCTATATATCTTTCAGAGTTTTTATTAAAATTTTACGATTCTCAGATATAAAAATTCTAGCTTTTGCATATAGCTTGCCCTAGGGGCTAGATGCAATTGTTATTATATTATAATGTGATTTCAGAATTTGGACCATGCACAGTTGATTTCATTTTTTGGTGGAGATATTTCTCTTTAATCTGAAAGTTTAGTTATGTCTAGTTCAGTTTCGATGTGTAAGATGATAGTAGTTATAAGTATGTACTATGTATAAATTATATGTTCAGATGCTTAGTCGATTCGTGATATTAATGTAAGGGTTGAGTGTTGAGTGTTTACTACATTCAGAATGTAGTTTGTGAAGATTCCAATAGATTGAATCCAGTGTCGATACCTTATGTTATATAGAGGTTTGAGGTTTCGGCTCAGTGTTTCAGTAAACATTCTACAGCTCACAATTAGTTAATGCTTGCGTTTTTAGCTCACATGACCCATATGAAGTATCCAGTCATAGTTTAAGCCGACTAAACCACCACAATTTGGGATGGCCTTAGCCACGAGTTTGGGTGGTTGGTAGATAATAAGTTAATTCTGGTTAGGAGAAATTTGATGTTGTTAATATGTAAAGTATAGCTACAGTGCGGAAAAAACGTATGTATGTATGTGATTGAGGACTTCCAGTTTCGTGTATGAGAGATGCCAAAATTTCATAGATGTGTAGTTTAGTGTGGATTTTAGAAGATAAGTTTACTATGATGTTGCATTCAATGTGTGCAATGAGTAAGTTATCAAGGTATTATACATGTAAGGGGCCATCAGATAAAATGAGATTTATAAGTTTGTGTATATTTACATATATCCGATTTCTTTTTAAGTTCTTATTGTTCTTGATGTATTTAAATAAGACATGAGTTACTTACTGAGCCTTATACCTCACACCCCAACGGTTTGTTAGTTTTACAGGTTCGCATTGGACTTAAAAAGCTAGAATATTACTAGAGGCATCTTGAAGACAACGGATCACCTCGAAGCAGTCAAGTTGATCTTGAGTCGTTGTATTGTTTATGGATGTGTTATGGGCGCCCACAATCTTAGTTTTATTTATTTGTATCACATGTATAATTTTAATCGTGCTGAGCACGTAGTTGTTTGTAGTTATCTGTCTAATGTCAGGTCGAATGCCTATTTGCTTATTTGCTGAGATATGTCAGGCCGGAGGCCTATTTACCTATGAGTTGAGATTTTATCAGGCCGGAGGCCTTTTAGAATATGAGTTGAGAATAACTGATTGTATTTAATATCAGGACACCTCAAGGTGCTGGACTTTGATCCAGGTTTCATGATTTTTAACAGAGGTCATGCCGAAATTTTAGTAGCATTAGAGGCTTATGGAGATGGATTTTCTTTTCTCTTGCCGGTAGCATTCTAACATTAGGTGGGATGTTACAGTGTTTCACGTACAATGTGTTTATGTATCCTGGATCAAATAATTCAGATATGAATCATGACACGTCAGAGGCGCATGGAGATGGCAATGCCATCTTCTTCCGATCACGTCATGAGAAATGGGATGTGACATATATCTATATCTATATTATCTATTAAAAAAATTGATCTCTCATTATTTCAAGGGTTACCATTATAAATATTAAATTAGGGTGTTTATTTGGGAATAATAAAAGTCTCTTCAATTATATGATATAAATATTTTAGTTGTTGCTACTTTTTGGGAATTGAGTAAGGGTGTTTAATTGGGAATAATAACAATAGGCTCTTCAATTACATAACATAAAACGTTTTAGGTGGTTGCAACTCTTAAGGAGATATTCAATTGTTTCCAATTTTATTATGCTACAATCAAAATCTATAGATTGCTATAAAATATAAATTGTGCTAGCACGCTACCGAGTATGAGAAGTTTTCACTAAGCTAGATATGCCTATACGCCTCATATTATAACGGCACTGCATATGATATACATAATTTTTGTTCTTTGGTATTTTAATACTTTTTCTTTTATTTCAGAAATGAATTTAATATAGATCATCTCGGAAGTTAGTCATCATATGTGTAAGTTTCCAATTAGCAAAGGTATTTGTTTGGCCTCGTAGTGCTACAATACTCAGTGTCTTTCAATTCCAATAATGAAACCTCAGGTTTATAGCTTGAATAAATCAATGCTCTTCTAATAATCTCCTTTATTTTTAATAATATGATCCAAAATATACTGTAATATTACTATTTTTGTCTCCATTGTACTCACAATATATACATTTTAGGAATTTACTTGTGTTTCTCATTGTTTGATTAAGAAATCTATATTTATGATTTTTTTTCTGGATATAAAATACAATTATATGTTACGCCTATAAATATGATTGTGAATTCCAATGATATTTCTACCTGAGGAATTTGCAGTGGCACATGTTTATCAGTCACTGTTTTACTCTCAAGTTTTTATAATACAAGCATAATTGTGCTGGGAAGACCTCGCCATAAGTGAACTAAATGGGTTTTTTTTAGAGATGTTTGAACTTTTGAACATCAACATCTTATTTTACAGTGGTTTGATTGTTCAATGATGGATGAAGATTATAGATTTTTACAATTTTGCACTAACAACATACATGTATTACATTAACAATATCAAACTCTTGTAGAGTATATTAATCCCGTTGTTTTTAAAATAATGCATTATTCTGATTTTATATGCACTGAATATTAATTAACTACCAATATGTATGATTTACTGCCTTAACCGTCGCACTACTAATAGAAAAATAATGACAATCAAGAGGATGCAACATAGTCCAAAATTGAATAAAAATAAATGTAAATCAAATGTATTAAATCAAAATAAATATGTATTATTTTTCTTTTTCATTACATCGGGTCGGGTCGGGTCAGACCCGATCCTTCTGACCTGAACCCTGACCCGACCCGAAATTTTGGGTCGGATTCAAATTGACCCGAAATCATCTTTAAAAATTTATAAACCCGACCGGGTTGGGTCGGGTCTTGGGTCGACGCGATCCTATGAACACTCCTAATAATAACATAGCTTGATGTTGAATTAGGCTAATGAATTTTGTATGATGCTTTGAAAGCATAAATATAATATGCTTGTGATTGTGTCAAAATGTTTAAGTTGAACATAAACATAAAATTAGAGTTTGGAACTCTAGATGATAGCTTGGAGCTATGACTACCATTCTAGAATCTCTTGATCACCGTTGAGTGACATATAATTATTCATGAGTCACTTCATTATAGGATTCTATTTTGGTTAGTGTTTTGATTCAAAGAAATACACACACACACACACACACATATATATATATATATATATATATATATATATATATATATATATATATATATATGTTTGTGTATAACATGTGTTGAGGTTGATTTTGATGTTAAATTTTTTTTGGTGTTTTAAAAGGTTTAAGGAAATTTTTTTTCTAATTTTTTTTTGAATCAGTGGCTGCTGCGCTGCATGAGCAGCAGACGCAAGCTGCGTGTGCTAGGTGCGCACCACGCGCAGAACCCAATTTTCTCTCGTTTTGGTTTTTCCGGACTCTAATTCATCCTCGATTTTTCTTTATACACTCGTAATGGAAGATAATTTTCCATTAAAATATATAAAAATACACTCATGCTCAATTACCATGAGTTTGACCTATTTCCGTTGCACGAGGCACCCATCCAATCCTAAAGGTCGCACAACCGCCCCAACAGAGGCCATATGAATAATTATTTTAGATCTCCCTAATGGATGTAAAATAATTTTACATGACTATTATTATATACCTTCTTTTATTAAACAGATTATATCATTACCGATATTGGATAAAAAGAGATATAATATACATAATAAAGATGATACTTTATGTTTGTGTGATAAAAATAACTATTTGATATGTGAATGTTCTTAATCTAACAGTCATTATGTTTTGAAAATATATCGAGATGTCTTTAATATAGAGGAAAATAAAAGTAAAATATATGAATTAAATAGTACTGAATTATGACATATGAGATTGGGCTACATTGATGTTAGATGTATATCCAAATTGGTTAAATGTGATTTTATTGAAGATCTTACCTTAGATCCTTATCCGATTTGTGAGACATGTATCCAAGAGAAAATGACAAATGCCTCATTTATTGGTGTTGGACACCGTGTTGATAATTTATTGGAGCTAGTACACAGTGATGTGTGTGGTCCATTAAATCATGTCGCTCATGATGGTTCTACATACTTCAAGAATTTCACAAATGATAGGTCACAATTTGGTTATGTCTATTTGCTGAGACACAAATCGAAAACATTTGATAAGTTCAAAATATTCTGAAATATTCTGAAACATTTGATAAGTAGAAAAACAAACTGGGAAATCCATCAAGTGTCTTTGATCAGATCGAAATGGTGAATACATGAGCGACGAATTAAGATGTTATTTAGGAGAGAATGAGATTCTCGCCCAATGTAGCCCGCTATGAACTCCTCAACACAATGGTGTGTCGGAGCGAAGAAATTATACTTTATTGTATATGGTGTGATCTATGATAAGTTATACAGATCTTCCATATTACCTTTGGGGTTATGTTTTACTTATTATTGCCCATATACTTAACAACGTTCCATCGAAAACTTTTTCTACGACTCCATACCAGATATGGTACGGTAAAAATCAAAGTCTTAGATATTTAAAGATTTGGAGTTGACCCGCGTATGTTAGAGTCACGCAGTGGGATAAACTAGTATCCATGAGGTATAAATTTAGGTTTGTTGGGTATCCTGAAAATTCTTTGGGATATCAATTCTACGATTTTGAGCAACGAAATATATTTATTGCTCGTTTTACCATTTTTTTGAAAATGAGTTTTTGAGAGAAAGTGGAAATTGTAGAAAGATTGAACTCGATGAGTTTGATCATAACTTAGAGGAATTTGGGATGGAACCGGAGATCCTACTAGTGAAAGATCTTTAACACAAGTTTTACGTAGGTCTAGTAGAGTGTTGAGGCCTCCGGAAATAGTATTTTCGACATCTGATGCAAGCCACGATGTTTTTCTCTAGGAGGAGACAAATCCGACCATATATAAAGATGCAATATTGGATATCGATTCGGGAAAATAACAAGAAGCCATGAAATCCGAAATGGATTTTATGCATGACAATCAAATATATGACTTGATGGAACTTCCTGAATGAATTAAACTCATTGGTTTATAAAAGGAAGCGTTAGCCCAATGGAAAAGTGAAAACCTTTAGGGCCCGACTGGTAGCGAAAGGTTACACCCAACGTCCTAGGATTGACTATGAGAAATTTTTTTCACCAGTCACCATGTTAAAATCCATTAGGATACTTTTAGCCATTGTTGCATATCACGATTATGAGATATGACATATAGATGTAAAAAATGCGTTCCTAAATGGATTTCTCAAGGAGGATATCTATATAAAACAACCATAATATTTTGTATCCAGTGAGACTTCAAACTTGGTTTGTAAGCTCAAAAAGTCTATTTATGGACTTAAACAGGCATCGCGAAGCTATAATCATTGTTTTGATGAGATAATTATATTATGGATTCATCAAGAACTATGAAGAACCTTGTATTTATAAGAAAGTTAGTGAGAGCATGATAATATTCATTGAATTGTATGTAGACGATATACTTATCATTAGGAATGATATAAAATTGATGCAAACTGTAAAAGCCTACATTTGTAAGAAAATCTCCATGAAAGACGTGAGAGAAACTTCCTAGATAATGGGTATAAGGCTCTATTGTGATAGAGTTGTTAGGGATGATATGGAACCCCTAGGGTCGAATCGGTGCTCCGCACATCGGAAATGGGTCTAACCCGTGGATATAAAGCATGAGTGTATTTTTAAATAATTTAATGAAATATTATATATTCCATTACGAGTTCATAGGAAAAATTTGGTGGCCAATCGGAGTCTGAAAGCTCAGAATAGGGAGAAAATAAAATTCAGCACGGGCGCGCTATAGTGCGCTTGCGTACTGTTCATATGCGCGCGCGTAATGTAGCAAGCTCAAAGAGCTAATTCATTTTTAATCTTTTCAAAAATACTTTCATACACCTAATATCTAATTTTAATATCAAAATCAACATCAACACATTTTAAATAACAAAATTATATTTTTCAAAATATCAAATATTTTTCCAAAACATAACAAATATATGCATAAATTTGAATAAAAAACAAACCAAACAAGAATCCCACAAAGAAGTAACCATTGAATAATTATAGGTCACTTAAAGGTAGTCAAGTGATTCTAGAATGATAGCCATAGTTCTAAACAATTTATCTAGAATTCAAAATCTTAATTTTGTGTCATATGTCTAACATACACAAAATTTGACTTAATCACAAGCATATTGTATTTATGCTTCCACAATATCTAAACACAAATCTCTTAACCATGTTTCAATCTTTTAAGCTTTGTTATTATGCATCAAATACATAATACATCACGATATATTTCATTAATAATCTCAAATCATTAATAAAAACTAACTTATTAGAGAACATCAAAACTTACCTAGCAAGCTTGGATGAAAATTAAATCTTCTAAGAAAAATGTAGAAAACTTCTAAAGCTTCTCTCACACTTATTTTCCTTTGGTTGGAAACTTACATTTCAAAAATTACACAAGCTTGTCTTAAATAATCAAGTTTTAAATTTTTAAATAATAAAAATTCTAATCAACTTTTTGGTGGGCTTAATCCAATTTATCTAGATATGCATATTATGTGTAACTAATCAACTTTATCTACCACTTTGATTTAATCCAATTAAATCAAGACAAATACACATATTATTATATATTTTATAATTACCAAAATATCCTCCAATTGTAAAGATATTTATGAAATTACAATAAAGCCCATGTGTGATTATAAATTTAGATTAATCTAATTAATCACAATTGATTTAGTAAATTATTAATGTTATCCGATAACACTTAATTACTTTGATTGATAATTATAATATTAAATATTATTTATTATCAAATATAATTGGCTACCCGAGTACTGAACGAGTACACTAGATATTATGGGACTCTCTAAGTCCAGACACGTTCATCATATAAGGCTAGATCTTATATATGCAATTCGGCCACCTCTGAAATTGCGAAGAACACGAACGACCTTTCTGAACTATATAAGTCGAGGTCATCATATATGTTTAACTATCCCTCCATCGTAGGCTATCCGAATTGTGCTTAGGAAACATATATTACACCATCGAGTTTCTAATGTGCACATCTCATATTGTCGACATGTCCAAGATTCTTTACAACTAATCAGAACACTATTTCTGATATATATGGGATCAGCCCTAGGTAATCGGCTTTGGCCAAAGTTTTGAGAATCGTGACTCATTAACATGGATATCTTAACCTCATATGGTACATATACGGGTCGACGGATCCTATCTTGATACATACATAATTAACGAATGCATTTGTCCACACCCAACGAACATCTAGCGGCCAGACCATGAAAGGTCTCTGACATACATGACATCAAAGTGTGGAGGATCACACACAAAATCAATGTTATCATATTGTCATAAAATCATATATGCTACTCGACTCGAGGAGATTCCTAATGACAGTGGTGTGTACTTCCAACTATTAGGAATCACCTATGAGTCATTCAATAATCGCTCCAAAAAATACCCACATGTCTATACGAGCTTCCCTTGCTCATGGCACATCGGGATAAACCATTGGAACTCCAATTCCAATATACGACATGTGCTAGTCTTCTAGGTTATAGGAATTCGACTGTATTTCAAAATCAACGATTATAAATATTTACTTCAAGAATAATTTATAATAGTAATATTATCCCAATGACGAACCACCCAGTGTCCAATATACTATATGATTATTATAAGGTCGGTGTCATTCTCATTATATATATATATATATATATATATATATATATATATATTAAACTAATATGCACTACGAGATAATGACACAATAATTACCATTAACAAAGTTGAAATGAAATGTAGTTATTTTATTAATAAATAATAAAATATAATGTACAATATATTATTGAGATTGACACTCCAAACACCAACTATAACAAGAGTAAAAAAGCTTATAAGGTTGTCGCAATCCACGTACATAAATAAAATAGTAGAAAGGTACGAGTTTACGAACTTTAAGGTAGTAAATGTACCATTTTGATACGGAATACATCTTTCAAAGAAAATGACACTTCAAATTGAGGAAGAGAGAGTTAGAATATCTAAATTGTCATATGCTTATTGTATTGGAAGTATTATGTATGTTATGCTATGTACAAGATCTGACATTAGTTTCAGCGTTAATGTGACTAGGTCACTTAAAGGTGGTCTAATGATTCTAAAATGGTAGCCGTAACTCCAAGCTTTCATGTAGAGTTCAAAACTCTAATTTTGTCTTTCATGTTCAACATGCACAAAATTTGACACAATTACAACCATATTGTGGTTTTATGCTTCTAAAGCATTTATACACAATTCATTAACCTAAATTCAACTTCAAGTTATGTTATTATGCAATAAATACATATTACATCACCATATACTTCACTAATGATATCAAATCACTAATGAAAAACATAGCTTAATAGTCAAGGTCAAATTTACCTATCAATCTTGGATGAAAAATCTAATTTTTTTCTCTTTGTTGAAAGTTGTAGAGAACTTCCAAGCTTATCTCACAAATCTTTAAGTTAACTTATTGCTTAATAAAAAATACTCAAGCTTTTAATTTTTAATTAACAAGTTTAATCAAATTTTATACGAGCTTAATCCAATTTGTCTAAATATGCATATTAGGTATAATCTTATCATTTTTGTCTAACTACTTGATTAATCAAGTGATATACACATATTATTACATATTTTATAATTACAAAAATATCCTCTAATTGTAGAGATATATATGAAATTACAACAAATCTCTTATGTGATTATAAATTTAGATTAATCTTATTAATATCAATTGGTATAGTAAATAATTAATCGTATCCAATAACACTTAATTTTTTTATTGATAATTATAATATCCAATATTATTTATTATCAAACATGATTGGCTACCCTAGTTCTCAATGAGTACACTTCATATTGTGAGACTCTCTAAATTTAGACACGTTCGTCATATGAATCTAGTTCATATGTACGCAATTCAATCACCTCCGAAATTACGAAGAACACGAACTACCTTTCCGAATTACACAAGTCGAGGTCATCACATATGTTCAACATTCTTTCTGTCGTAGGCAATCAGAGTTTTGCTTAGGAAACATAGATTATACCATCAAGTTTACAAGACGCACATCTCATATTTTCGACATGTCCTCGATTCTTTACAACTAACCAGAACAATATTTCTTATTTATATGTGATCAACCCTAGGTGATCGGTTTTGTCCAAAGTCTTAAGAATCGTGACCTGTAAACATAGATACCTAAATCCCTTATGATACATATACAGACCGACAGATCATATATTGATACGCACCGATTAATGAGTGCATCAATTCACACCCAATAAATATCTAGCGGTCTGACCAAGAAATTTATCTGACATACATGGCATCAAAGTGTGGAAGATCACACAAAATCAATGTTATCTTATAATCAAAGGATCACATATGCTACTCGACTCGATGAGATTCCTATTGACAATGATGTGTACTTCCAACTATTAAGAATCATCTGTGAGTCATTCAATATTCGATCCAACCAATACCCACATGTCTATACGAGTTTCCTTTGCTCATGGTTCATTAAGTTGGATCATTGGAATTCCAATTCCAATATATGATAAATGCTAGTCTTCCAAGTTATAAGAATCTGATCGTATTCCAATATACACTAAGAGATAATGACACAATAATTACCATTATCAAAATTGAAATGAAAATGTAGTTATTTTATTAATAAATAATAAAATATAATTTATAATACATTATTCGGATTGACGCTTCAAGCACCATTTTCAACACTATTATCCTCCGTTGATTTAACTTAAAACAATGATAGTTTCAACAGTAGTGAAATTAAAAATGTGAAATACCGAGGAAAAGCATTTTTTTAAAACACATCATTTTCTTTATGGGTGGGTCCGGTCCGGTCCGATCTTGTTCGTATGATTATAAAAAATATGTAATTATAATTATTCATTTTTTTAAAAGTAACTGTAGGCTTTTTTATTAAAAAAATTATAATTAATTTTAATTGTCGGTTCGGTTTGGTACAATTCAACTTTTCAATTTTTAATAATAACAATAAAAAATTAATAACATTAATTAAATCTAACATTTACTTAATATTTTTTTTATACTATACTCTTATAATCATCACAATTATACCAATAATTTTTTCATAAGATATAATCATAATTTAAATTATTTAAAATTTGAGAAATAAAAAGAATAATAACTAAAGCAAAAAATTATAAATATCTCATGAAATTAATTATCACTAAATACTAAATAAATTAAATAATGTAACAAATATAATTATAAATAATAATATAATGTGATTAAACTTTTAAATTTTTTTTAATAAATTAAATTATTCAAATAATTCTGTTCGATTTTATAATTAAAAAATTATTCTAATTCTAATTCGGTTCAGTTCTCTTTTTTAATTAAAATATCGAACAATTTTTTTTGAACATAAAAAAATTATCACTACGATTTGATTTTTCGGATTCAATTTGATTTTTCAATTTCAATTCCTTTTTTACCTGCCCATAAAATTTCTTTTAAAAAAAAAATCCCTTCCCCTAGGGGTGTGTAAATTTTCGGGTCAACCCGCGACCCGATCAAACCTACACGGGTTTCAAAAAAATTAATTGTTTTTCAGGTTAACCCGATCCGAAATTTGCGGGTTAGGTCACGAGTTTGATATGAAAACCCGACTCGACACTATAATATTTTTATTATTTTTCTAAATTTTTTATTATTTTTCTAAATTTTTTTTATTATTTTTTTGATTTTTTACAATTATTTCATTTATTTATTATTTTTTATATATATGATAATTTTCGGAACATAAAATAACTAATATTTATATTTCAAAATAATTAATTCATTTAATTTTTTTAATTTTCTGATCGACCTTATGACCTGATCTGATAGGATTTCACCTCTCAAATTTCAAATTCAGATTTCCTTACTTACGTAATCCGACCCAATTGAATATCACAAAATTAAAAAAAAAAAACACGACCCAAACTAACCCGTGAACACTCAGCTATCTGTTCCAAACTTGCAAATGCTTTTGACTGGGCAACCACCACAAGGCAGAGCCTATATTTACTAAATCGTCCCTCTCTCCCGCGCCCAATTCGCCTCCTCTCTCGTCCTCTCCGATTCTCTCAAACCCTCTTTCGTTTCTTCATCGATCTCTCTGTCTCTCTCGCTCCTCATTTTCCAATCACCGTCGCAATCTTTAATGTAAGTTTTATCAATCTCTCTTTCTCTCTCTTCACATTTTCTTCAATTCAAAATTATACAATCAATTCGCCGGCTTATTTATTTATTTATTTATTTTGCAGTTTATTCAATAATTTATTTTCAAATTAGGTCAGATCATTGTGCATCGGCTGGTTTATCTCACTATGTATGTAGATACGTACTTATACATACCTTATTTTTAGCCAATTGATCGATCTGCTACTGCATTGATCTATTATTCCGTTTGTGTACATAACTTGAAATACGTGCATTTTTTACTGGTCTCTGTGTGTGTGCATGGATCTATGGTATTTTGATTGGCGCTACACAAGAATAATGTTTTGTAGATGTGTGATAAGTAAGCTAAAGAGTTACATTTCGGTTGGATTAGTGGTAAGTGTTATGTTTCTTTGGCACTAGATCAAACTCAGAATATTTATTTCTTCTTAAGTTTTAATACAGAGAATAAGAACTAGGAGGCTTATTAGATCAATCACCTAATTTTTTCATTTAAAAAAAATTACTAGATGTAAAATTTATTACAATTTTAAACTTATTTTGATTGTTGTGTTTCGAATTGATCATGATGTATGTCTACCTGTTACTTGAAGTATAAACATATTTGTCATAATTTGAGC
>SKCR01005278.1:0-26058 GCA_019454045.1 Zanthoxylum bungeanum | reverse complement strand
AGTAAAGCAGCTGAACATCTTCTCGAGAGCTGACGAGAGTTCCATATAATTGCTGTATATTTTGAGATCAACCTTCCTCAGATATGGAGCACCATCCATGCTAACCTTCACATAGAGACATCCAGATCCCGACCTGCCTTCAGCATCATCATTGTTCTTTTCCAAATTTGAGGCCATGGTGTTCTTTCGGTATGATCGAATTGGTGGCCATCCCACCAACTGTGCCCTGTCACAACCAAAAAAAAAAAAAAAATGGCTCAATAATGTATCCAAATGAACAGTACTCATACATCTATGAATATACCATAAAGATTAAGAAATTCATTACAAAAGAACCAAAAGTGAGAAAATATGAATAGCACACCAACAAATTTATGATCTAGTTGTAAAAGGACCAAGTTTTCCATTCAAAGAGATTTTATATGCAGCTCAGAAAAATTGTCCTAAAATCTAACTAAACATAATATACTGACTTAAAACATTAAAAATTACAAAAGAGGTAGTAAAACATATCCAAAATTAAGGGAGAATAATGAGTTTAAAAGACAAAAAGGCAAGCATTAGACATGCATAAACAAAGACCAAAAATCAAAAGAAACAAGAAACTCACAAGATTAGTTAAAAATATACAAGGTAAAAAGGCACATAACAAGAAAGCAAAATTTCATATAAACAATAAAACAAGACTTGGCTTTTTCCAGAAAACTTAATTCCTTGAGGCAAAAAAAAATGGCGATGAGCTTACTTTGCAGCAGGGGCACTAGTGGGTTCATTCAGAGCAGGAACTTGATTCTTTTTCTCTTGAACTGGCTTAGGGGACTGAGGCAAAACATCAACCTCCTTCATGATCTTGCTTTTATCATCTAACACGCCTCTAGGAGAATACAAGACAGCACCTTTACCCAACTCAGTTTCAGATTTAGCATTAATGGAGAAACCCCAGTGGCCAGAAGCTCCATCAATGGCATCAGAGAAACCCCTTTTAGCACCAGAGACTAAACCCTTCACATGGGTAGAAGCAGCATACCCATTAGTGTTTTTGTTGTTTTCAATATCTTTGCCAAAGAGAGACAGCCCAAGTGATGGTTTCCTCTCAGGAGACTGAGACCCTGGCAAGCCAAGCCTCAGCTCAGTCTCCTTAAAACTAGAGTTGTTTTGTCCAGTGGAAGAAGATGAAAGCTTGTCAGAGCTTCTTTGCATTGAAGAAGCCTCTGATAAGCCTATGTAATCATGTTCATGTGGTGTAGTAGTAGACATCAAAGGTTACTCAATAATTAATCAATTTTTTTTTTCAGAAAAAAAATAAATACTCAAAGAAGAATGCTTGAAAGTTGTTTTTGTGATGAAAGAAAAAGAAGAGAACTTTGAGACACTCAGTGAGGAGGAGGCTTTGCAAGTGATTGTCCTTTCGATGCATAATAAAAGAAGCTCCGTTGGCCTTGTTGTGCCTACATTGCCATTTGTATATGCCTCTCACTATTTTCAAAGAACCATTATTTTTTTTTTCATTTTTGGACTGCAAAAAAAAAAATTTATTATGTTTATATAAAAGGTAAAGATAATTTAGTTATGTTTGAATTAATTTTCATGTTAATTAACTATTCAAAAATAATTTCTTATTTATTGAACCAAAAAGTACATCAAGTGTGCCATTATTTATTTGCTTTGTTGTTGATCTGGGCAGTTTAACGGTAAATTGGTAGAAAATCATTGTAAGAGCGAATATTCGAGTATAAATAAGAAAATAATAGAAAAAATTAAAATTAACATTTCATATGGATAAAAAATAGAAAACTTTAAATTTATTTTTCAATATCTTATAAAAATATTAAAAATCATTTATTTATCATGAAAAATGATTAAACAATTATAAAATTAAAAGATATGATTAAAGTCTTTAGAAAAACAAAATAAGTATTTTCATAAAGGGTCATGCTAATGAGTGTCATAAGGGCACTCATTAAGAATCAATTTTAGAAAAGTTTTTACATCAATTTTTTATGGAAAATGTAAAAAATTGTCAAAATATTAATTATTTTTTCCCTTTTCTCATGAAATTTTTTCTAAAATTGATCATTAATGAGTGTTTTTATGGCACTCGTTAGTATTTAGCTTTCATAAATTATGTGATTTTCAAAATTTAAAAATCAATGATTAATCGTTTAAAAACTAATAATTAACTATTAAACTACTTAGCGCACTATTTGCTATATTAAAAGCTTCGGGATGTTAATATTGATGGGTTGAAGAGAAGATTTCAAGAGGATTGATAGTTGAATGACGTGGATTTGATCCGTCACTGAAACATATTTATTTAATGTGTCTTTAGTTGAATTTATGCACATACTTAAATTATATTCTCTTACTTAAAAGATTTACCACTAACCAAATAAAAAAAATAATCTTTTAAAAATCAATTGCACCGACACATTACTCAGTATTCCCGGCAACCTTTTATACGCTGTTTCTTGTCTCAGTCTCACTATTACTTTTGGTACCAATTTGATTCTTTTACAAATAGACCCCTCTTGCTTTCCTACGCCGAATACCTAAGCGCAAGTTAGCAATGGGACAATCGCAAGCAAATTACATAAAATAAAATTAAAAACAAAAAATTATCAAATAATACCGTCGTGTTTTCGGAGGGTAAATTTGGGAAAATAGACTTTGATTGAAGGAAAAACAGGATGGTTCCAAAATACTGCAAAATGGGAAATTGCCTAAAAGCTGACATTGAATAATCAAAATGCAGGTTCTGTGACAAATGTTAAATAAATAGTTAAATTATTTACATTTATTTTTAATTTATAAATTAGGACTTAAAAATTAAAATTCAAGTTAATTTTTAATTCTATAATAATTAATTAAAAAATTATTTAAAATTCACTCAACATTCATAAAATAAATTCTAATTTGATTTGTTAATTAACAGATTACTTATATTGCTATTTTTTTTTTATTCAACATTGCTGAGTTACTGTCGACTTGCAGTGAATTGTCGGGGGTGAATCTTTTGTTACCACGCCCGTATCCCACTGTCATTATTGTGTAAACCCAAAGAAGAATCGCGTGCCAAATCCAACGGTATTTAACAACTTCCCGAAATAAACCGCTGCGATTCTTCCACGTCACATGTTATATTAATTAGGGGACAGAACGGCGTTTATTAGTTGTTGGTGCTGACGGACGGAATTAAACCCGAGAAGATTCAGTCGTTGACTCGTTGACCACCGTTGTCAATGAGTTACGGACGGAAGTAAATAAGCCTTTTTTGTTTCATTTTTCTAGTCTATGCCTTTTCTCCCAATTCTCTCTTTTATATAATACAATAACATCTAATAATCAATCTCACTTAGTGGGAAAGGTTTCTATTTTTTTTGTTTTGTCAGTACATAAGATGTGATTTCTAAGGGGTGTGGTCTGGTGATATAGAATTCAGAAGTTCACCTTAAGATCATGAGTTCGAATTCAGAGAGTGCGTTTCTTGTAAAAGCCTGGGACAGCCGATGGTTTTAGCTGCTCCGCTTAAGCTCGGAATTAGTGATTTGACGGTGAGGTTTCGAATGATTCATAAGATGTGTATAAACTTCAATTCTTAGAAATGATATTTCATTGTTATAGACCATTTATGATTCCTTGTATGCTTATAACATTCTCTCAATATTTTATTGTCTACCTATTATTTGCAACTCATAAATTCTTTAGTTTTACTAATTAAAAAACTATTAAACTTAAAAACAAAAACAAACAATAATCGCATTGAATTCTTTTTTATTGTTTCTTACATATAGTATATACGAATTAATAAAGATATAAAAAAAATATTTTATCTTTTATATGAATATGTATTTTATATGGTGGGACAGCCGGTGGTTTTACCTGCGCCGCGGCCCAGAATGGGTGGTTTGGTGGCGGGGTTTCCATCGTTTCAAAAAAAAAAAAAAAGTATTTTATATGGACTGTAAAGTGACAGTATATATATATATAAGAATAAAATAATTAAAAAATGTTATTATGTTAGAAGTATTTTTTTTTTCCATGTTTCCTCCTTTTTAAATAAAATATATAAGTTAAGGGGTGAATACATTGCATCACTCTGGAAAGCCACCCACTCAATGCCAAAAGGTTAGAAATGTGTAATTGGTAGGTTGGTGCAAATCATTATTGTTCATTTTCATTCTCTCTTTTTTTCTCTTTTCAATTAATAATAAGTGAATAAAGAGAGGACAGAAATTATTATATTTTTTATATTTAAAAATTAAAATTTAATGATTTTTTTTTTTTTTTTTAAAAAAAAAAAATCCTCCCTACCTTGGTCCTCACTTTATTCATTTATCATTTATAATTTCTCAATTATAAAGAGGCAGCTTCTTTAATAACATAATAGCATAGTTGAAAACTTTGAACTTCAAATAAATAATATGAAATGGCCTTTAAAGAATAATAATGTGACTACTAAAATAATAAA
This sequence comes from Zanthoxylum bungeanum, assembly GCA_019454045.1. Taxonomy (NCBI): domain Eukaryota; kingdom Viridiplantae; phylum Streptophyta; class Magnoliopsida; order Sapindales; family Rutaceae; genus Zanthoxylum; species Zanthoxylum bungeanum. The sequence goes on along the minus strand of SKCR01005278.1, from coordinate 21,590 downwards.
ATCAGAAAATGTTGTCTCATCCACAAAGAAAAGTGAGATCAGAATGAACCAATGAAGCTTGTCGAAAATCTTAAGTTGAGCATGCTTATAATCACCTTGATATGATCTTGTCTCTCAACTATAACTTTTAAATATGGTTATTTTTATATATTTTTTTGGTTAATTATGACTCTCCATTGACAAAAAGGATGGACTAAAAAATCACCTAAATAGTAAAATAATGTTATGATGCTATTTGTTTTTTATGATGTTATAAAAATTATTTATTTATTTTATAACATCGCTGCATCTGAATACCAGCATTTTTTTTTAGTTTTTTTCCGAACGTTCCTATCGATTTGTGAGTTGAGTAGTTTTGTTATTAGCTGAGCGCGTTCCATTTGTATTGTGACAATAATGGGGCTTATAGGCACAGGCTAAGGAACCAAGGTCTCATTCAACGGTCAAGCATGTTTCTTCGACGTTATCATCTGATTCGCGGAGATTATACATCGTGGCGATGTAAAAGTCGAGAAGGTCACATCAGATGACAAACATTGCAGATCCGCTGACGAAGCTGTTCTACAGCAAGTTTTTGAACGACACATACATAGTTCGGGTTAGATGCTTGAGTGACTGGCTATAGGCAAGTGGGAGATTGTTAGACATTATGTCCCACTCGTCACTGTTTGTAAATGATATTGTATTATTGTACAAAATTAACTATGTGATAATGAATTTGCCTTTTGCCGTTTTGTAATATTATTTACTTTGACTTATAAATGGCGAAAGTCCATATGATTAGTACCTGGGATGAGAATGATATGAGACAGTATCAGTCCCCAAAGGTTTTAATCATTAAATATCCCTAGTCGTAGTATTATCGAGACTGGACATCGATAATGCGGAATAGACTAGTATTGCGCTTGTGCACGTTGTGAGGGCACAACGGCCAAGTTCTCATATATTTAAGTATGGATACTTATGCAAGTGCGATAGGAGGTTGTGTTTTACCGATGGTACGGAAAACAGCTTCGCTCTGGATAGACCCCGCGGAATCCCATTGGTAGTATGTCTACGTGTCTATGGGAGGCCGCATCAGGGTAGGTGTATATGGTCTTAACCTGAACTTACCATCGCTAGACTTGCGACAATCGGTAAACTTTGGTTTTGTGGGTTGGGGGACCTTAACCGGTTCTGTGTACCACCTCTTCTGGGTTTATCGAGAATCGTAGTGTACTGGATGTGATGTCAAGATGGAAGTATCGCTTCAGACATATGGAGGTGATGATCACGCAGGACACAGAACTAGCACTCTATAAAAGGTTGCAACCGTCGGGACAATATGACCAGATCAGGATTGTCCGATTTAAAGAGACTAGTTGCTTGATGTCCGATATATGTTTCGTACGGGGCAGACACATCTCCAGCCCAGGCCTAGCATGTGATCATCCGATACTGGATCGATGTACGCAATACTACGGTATACTACGCCTGATAGATCTTATATTCCTATCAGAATCTTTCTGGAGAATTGGGAGGCATGGCGCTTTGCTAGAAGCCAACTTGTCTTGTAAATCGGTAAAGACGTAGTACGAGTTACGTACGTGTTCGGATTTATCGACGACCGTATTTACTGCCAAAAATATCCGGAGATCTCTGGGTCGCTTCCTGAAAAGATTTCACCTATGAATTTGATTCGGACTTAATTAATCTTGGATTAATTGCGGAGAAACTTTATCTTGGATAAAGTGCCTAATTTAGAGAGAGAGAACGATTAATTTGGAATTAATCGATAAATTATTGTATTCGATATATAATCGAAATTCGATTTCGACGCGAAATTAAAATTAGATTTAATTCGGGGGCATACGAGTTAATTTTAGAATTAATTCGTTAGCGACGTAAATAATAATTTCGCTAGGAGCGATTATTTATTTAAATCCGATTAATTAACGTCGCGACGCTAGCTCGGTATTTCGGAAATATCGAACCCGAACGCGTGAGTGGACGTGGGCCCACTTTCATTGGGAACGTGTGGGGGCCCACATGACACTTGTCATTATATGCATTATTAATTGATAATAGGCATTGCATGGTGATAGTGTGCATTACACTCAAATGTTTTGCATGGAGTTTGAGTGTTGACACTCTAAGCCATTGCATGGTTTGTGTCATAGATTTATTATTAATTTAATAAAATTAGGGCATAAATATAAATTGATTTTTGTATTAAAAAACAAATCAATAACACAAAACTCTTTTCTCTCTCAAATTTCTTCACATTGCGGAACTCCATGGAAGGACAAAGATGGAATATTTGATCTTCTATTCTCCATTTTTGCTAGCACAAGCAAGGGATCAAAAGAGGGTGATAGGGAAACCATCAAAGAGCTTGGAATACAAAAGCTGGACGCTTCAAGTCTTCTTCCTCCTCTTGGCCGAATCTTCCAACACTTGGAGCTTCCACATTTGATCATCTTCTTCATCACATAGCTTTGTAAGTATGATTCCGCCATGCTTCAAGTCTTTTATAATATATTCATTATAGTATTTCATGAATGCTTAATCTTTCCTTGGGACATATTATAGAAACCAACAAGTACCTCGTACTACGTTTGTACCGATTTATAAGACATGGTTGGCCTCTAGCAAAGCGCCATGCCTACCCAATTCTCCGGAAATACCTTACAGGAATAAATGATCTGTATCAGGCGTAGTATACGTAGTATTGCATATTTATGTCCAGTATCAGATGATCACATGCGAGGCCTGGGGCTGGTCTAGTGTCTGCCTCGTACGAAGCATATATCGGATTACGAGCAACTAGTCTCTTTAATATCAGATAATCATGACCAAGTCATATTATCCTTATGGTGCAACCTTATTTAGAGAACCAGTTCTCTATCCATGTGCGATCATCAACTCCATATGACTGGAGTGACACTTCCGTCTTGACATCACACCCCAACACACTACGATTTTAATATACCCAGTATTGGCGTACACAGAAACCTGTTAGCCCTGGATGATCTCAACCAAAGTGTATTGATTGTCGCAAGTATTAGCGGTACAGTATCAGGTTAAGACCAAATACACCTACCTTGCTTTCGGACTTCCATAGATACATAGTCATACTACCAATGGAATTTCGAGGGGGTCTATCCAGAGCGAAGCTGTTTCCCGTACCATCGGTGATGAAACACAACCTCCTATTACACTTGCATGAGTATCCTATACCCAAATATATGAGAACTATGTCGTTGTGCCCTCACACGTGCACAAGTGTATTACTAGTCTTTTACGCATTCATCAATGTCCAATCTCGATAATGCTCTGGACTAGGGATATTTAATGATTTATCCTTTGTGATTGATACTGTCTATATCATTCTCAATCCAGGAACAAATCACAGGGGACCTCCTATTATTTACTATCTAGGTGATCTAATCACAAATGATAAGAGTGTAATCTCCTTTGTCACATAATTAATTTGTACAACAACACCATGATCTGTACAAATAGTGACGCTATGGGTCATAATTGTCCAATAATCTCCCACTTGGCCTATAGCCAGTCACTCGAGTGTCTTACTCCCGAACTATGTACGGTTGGCTCAAATTTGCTGATGAAAGACTTTCGTCAGCGGATTCGCATGATTATCATCTGATGCAATTTATACGTTCATCATATCACCACGATCTATGATATGAACGAATCAGATAAATAGTCGAAGTATGTATCTGGATCGTTGATGAGACCATTAATTCTTTAGCCTGTGCTCAAGCCTAGCTCAGCTGCTAACAGAATTATATCTAATCTAATTAGATTTAGTATCGACCCAGAAGTCTTCTATTGCCGCTTCAGCTGCAACAATAACCCGCATTTGTTGTTTATACGGTAATAGTATCTTGCTTGTAAGATTTCCAGCTCACTGTACCGTTATTCAAACTATATAGTACCGTTTGCGACTTATAGTCGTTTTATCGGTTTAGGAAACTTGCTACAGTGATCTCAGTCACTTCAAGTTCTCATTATCCACAGATTAAGACAACATCCTTAGTTCTCTAAGATACTAACGGATGTTCTTAACTTCAATCCAGTGACTATCACTCGGATTGGCCTGTTTATGAATCCATATGCTCAAAGCGTATGAGACACCAGATCACGTATATTTTTTAATGTACGATTTCTCGGAGAGTTTTCTCGAAAGCCAAGCTTTCGCCGATTGTTTTTATATGGGAATATCATTTCCAAGAAATGACATATTATCATTATTTATATATAGGACAGCCACTGTCAGTGTGCTCCAACTAACCCTCTTATATACACAAGAATCATTTCGTTTTGAATTAAATCATAAACTATTATGATTATATCAAAACACTATTTCCAAGAACCTAATGCTTGTTTCAATTCAAACATGGATCGAATAACCTGCAAACATTGTTTGCTAGTTTTGGTACGACAAAATCGACAGGATGTTATAAACATCCTCAAAAGGTTCCTTTTAAGGAAAGCTATTTTTCGTTAAGCTGACATATTTCTTAAATGAAACATGCAGCATTAGCAAGCATTATCTAAAGGATTTACCGTGGCAACAGATAAAAGGTTGAATCATAATCAACACAATGTTGATAACGATACATTTCCGTTAAAAGCCTAGCTTTATACGTTGGTATGTTGCCATCCATGTATGTATTCCTTGAAGACTTATAGTACCAATAGGCACAATGCCTTGTGGTACATCAACTAGTATCCAAACTTGGTTGATATACATGGAATCCATTTCGGATTCATGATACTTTGCCATAATAGGGAGTCGATACCTTGTATCACTTCCTCATACGTAGTCAGTTGGTATACCTCAATAAGATAAACATCTTTATGAGGTGAGATCAGAAACCCATACCCCAGGTTATTTTCTGAATCTCTCCGACTTACGCGGTTCTTGTGTATTCGAAGATTAATGGTAATAGTTTCATCCTTGATGAACTATTTTGTGTTCCATTAGGATTCGATGCCTAGAATAGTATTTGATGAGTGGTAAAACTATCACTATTTCCCACTCATTTAACTTAATATTTTGTATAGTTTCTTGAGTTTTGTGAATATTTTGATGTGTTTTGTGTTATTTTGTAGATAAATAAAGTTTCAGGACATTCTGGAGGTGATTTGGAGCAAAATTGTGAAATTTGGTGAAATTTGGCAAAAAGGGTATTTTGGTAATTTTTGGGCGTCCCGACACAAAGGGTATTTTGGTAATTTTGGACATCCCGACACCGAAATAAAGTTTCAAGACATTCTGGAGGTGATTTGGAGCAAAACTGTGAAATTTGACGAAAAGGGTATTTTGGTAATTTTGGGCGTCCCGACACCGAGGGTATTTTGGTAATTGCACCACCATGCCACATGTCAAAAATTCAACGAGCCGTCTTTTTTAGCCACCACGCCACGTGTCGAAAATTCAGCGATCCAAAAAAAAATAATAAAATAATAAAATAATAAAAAAATAAAAATCAGAAAAATAATAATAAAAAATTGGATTTTTTTGCCTATAAATAGATTTCGAATTTTTAGTTTCAAATGTACCAAATCCTCTGTAAATACTGAAATAAAAGAGAGTTCTTCTTATTTTCTTCTTATATTCAGTTTTATTTACGCTTTGTAGTAGTAATTCTATCCATCTATGAGGGGGTAACTTCTCTATACTGAGGTAATAAGGTAATACTTTTACTTTTACCATTTAGATTAATCTCCCTTAAAAAATAATATATAAACTATTTAAAATCTGAATTAATAAAGGATACCGCCATTTTCAGACGGTTGGTTATTAAATTTAATCTGGTTAAACCTGACTTAATGAGGATACCGCCATACTGGACGGTTGGTTTAAGTTTATATTTCTGTTCCGCCTTATGGCTGGTATATTTGAATTTGACGTAATCAGAATATCGCCATTCTGGACGGTTGGTTTAAAATATCACAAGATTATATATTATTTTATGGGAGATATCTAAATAGTGAATAGTAGAAGTTATTTCCTTTTACCTTAGCATTTCATTTATTTATTTTAATTACTTTCTGCAATTTCATTTTATATCTTTTAAGTTTTTATCAGTTTTAATTATGAATAGTAACTAAGTTAAATATCTAGGGTTGTGATTAAATCTAATATCACCGGTTTTAAAAAAGGTTAGATTATAGTTTGGGTAATTAAAGAGTTATTTGTTGAGTCATATTCTTAATGCTTTTTATTAACTGACTATTAATAAAATTGATTAGGTAAACTTAAAATGAACTAGACATAGGGATTTTAAGTTTAAGACCTTAGTCTCAACAACCCACGATCTTCTTTAAGGATAGATAAACCTTTAATAGATTTCCTTACAGGATAGGAATATACCTGTTGGGCGGGGGTAATCAATAACTGGAATTCAATCTTAATGAATCTATGTAATTTAATTGACATAGACATATGGTTCAATTGGATTATACTAGGTATTTGTAAATGATCATTCGAAAGAGGCTTTTACATAATTTAGTGTTCCAGATTAATAATTCAATAATTTATCCAACTATGATTTAACTACTTCATCTTTTAATTGATATTAGAAAGATTAACAACCTTAGATCTTTGAGTCTTTTTATTTTCCTAGTATTTTCTTTTGTCTTTTTATTTATTTATTTATTTAGCAACTCTACAAATCAAATCATTTCAAGCAATCAATTCACTTCTCCTTTAATTAGATATTTGTAAATAAATAGTATCATCAATTAATAACAACAGTAGGAATTAAGTCCTCGTGGGATCGATATTTTTATACTACTTCAACGATACGTGCGCTTGCGTTATACGTGTGTGTTTACGCCGGTCAAGTTTTAGGCGCCGTTGCCGGGGACTTCTATTTCTTGAGTTATTAATTTTGAAGCTATTTAATTTACTTATATCTAATTTCCTTTATTATTATCTGTACTTTTTATTTCTCTCTTTTGTTTTCAGGTGATTAAAACAAATGGAATATTTTGAAACATTACGAGCTTTACTAGAAAAAGATACACCCCAAATCCAGGAGCAACAGTCTAGTTTTCTGAGGCCTGTTGTCCAGCCCAACAACTATCACTGGAAGTCAGAATCAAGCAATACTACATTTGCTCATCAGAATGAAATGGGGAGATGTGTAATATGTGATGGTAACCACCCGAGCGATCAATGTATATACCTTTCAGAGTGGCAGAATTATTGGAATCATTCAAGGTACGTAGAATCATCACATTTTCCATCTTATCCACCATTTATCTACGATCTTCATCAAGAACCAGATCCATCAGAGGAAGATCAGTTGAATGACATGCTAAAAGATTGGCTCAAGAAACGAGAAGCTCAATTTGATGTACAAATTCAGAGTCAAGCAGCGTCTATACAAAGGATGACAGATCAAGTTAGACAACTAACAGACAACCTGAATCACATATCTCACGGAGCAAATTCAAATAATACTGAAGAAGTCTTCGAATATCCTGAGATTCATCATGACATCATAACAGAGGATGAGGCTGAGCAGTAACAAGAATCAGAGGTATCAGTTCAGGAGCCTGCACCAACAAAGTCTCAATTTGATTTTTATTATTCTGACTCTGACGATGATGAAGAAGCTAAGTTTTTTGTACCAACTGCACCAACAAGGAAGGATGAAACTTTCCATCCTCAGAATGCAGATCTTGGAGTATGCTTTGCACTAATGTTTGAAGACAATCTACCTAAGCCAATCAATTCACTCAGATCAGAGGATGAAGACCTAAAATCTGACATTTGTTTACATTCTCACATTGATATTTCAGGAGCATGTATTTCACAGATGACAGATGAAGCACTGAATGCTGAGATCCTAAAATTCATTTGTGAAGAAAAGGTGGAGCAAGAAGCCGAGCAAATAGAGGAGCAATTGTCAGACAAAATTAAAGATACAGTGAATTCAGGCGAAACATCACTCTTTTGGGGAGTATAATTTAGAGATATTACTCATAAACTTGACAGAATGGAAATCCCATTCCAAGTCAAGCATCATACAAGACCTCCTGAATTTCTTTCTTTCTTTTCAGGAATCAATGGAACAACAAAAGTTAAAAAGGTGGCACGAGCACTGAATGAGATAAAACTCTTTTTGCCACTTTACCGTTGGAAGAGACCCTTCAAAAGCAACGCTCACGGGATTGTCTTTAATAGGACATCCAAAACGACGTTGAAACCTCCTTGACAAATGGATTTCAGTCACGTCTGGCTGAAGACGAAAAATTTAGCGCTTGCAGGGAGGCAACCCATGCAATTTATTATAATTTCTATATTTTGTGTATACATGTTGTAGAGTTTTGTGTGTTATTTTTGTAAGAAAAGCTCAACCAAAGCATAAGACAGAAGGAATGGTGTTTGGAGATCGCAAAGATAAAAGATAAATCATGAGTGATGGCTGAGTAAAGAATGAGTTCTTGAGACGCATCCTCATGAATTTATACAAGCGAGTGGAGTATTGAGTACACAATTCCGTTGCCTTAATTATTGCTGTGATTTGCTTTTCTTTTGTTATTTTCTTTTAATTTTCGTAGACATGATCCAGACTTTTTGACCTTTCACGATTTCTTTTGTTATTTAGCTAACAAGCTTCCTTTGGAAGATACTAGTGCTATTATTACTCACCCTTTTCAGGTACTATAAATTCAACTCATCATTGCACTTATGAAGGTATCCATATTTGAGAAAGAAATACATAAAAAAAAATGGAAGCCACTTCAAGAAGACGAGTTGAAACCATTTGTGTGTTTTGCGGTACCAGTGTTGGTACTAAACCACAATACATAGATGCAGCACAAGAATTGGGTCGGCTCATTGCTGAACGGAATATGCACTTGATATATGGTGGAGGCAATCTTGGACTAATGGGGATCGTTTCAAAGGCCGTACAGGAAGGAGGTAGTCATGTTTTAGGAATCATCCCAAAACCCTTGGCAGAGGCAAATCTTATTGAACCATCAAACGGAGAGGAACTGATCGTGCCAGGTATGTCTGAACGACTGGTAGAAATGATTAACCGTTCTGATGCTTTTATCACTTTGTCAGGTGGCTTGGGCACATTGGAAGAAATTTTTATAGTGTTATCTTGGGCGAACTTGAACATACATCAGAAACCAATTGGGCTGCTTAACGTTGATGGATTTTATGATTTTCTTTGTGTGTTTCTTGATGATGCCCGGAGAAATGGGTTCGTGTCAAAACCTATGAAAGAACTCCTTTTTACTGCCAGGTCTGCTCCGGATCTAATAGACCAACTCATAGCCTATGAACCACAAATTGACCCTGTCCTTTCAAAGATAAAATTGTCCGAAGATGATCGTGGTAAGAAGCGTCGAATAAATCTGGATCTTAACCTTTAATTTTCTTGTAGTAATTCAGCTAACCAGGTACTATCTTCTAAACTCTTCTTCTACTGTTTAAAGACATTGGGAACAATGTCTCATTTAGGTTTGGGGGTGAGGAATAGTTAATAGTATCTTGTTTATAGTTTGTGTTTTTATTTTTAGTCCAAAACTTTTCGAAAAATACAAAAAAATTAAAAAATTTTCAAAAATTACAAAAATATTTTGCATTTTTATCAAAGGCATATTTAAAGCTAGGTGATGGTTTGGTGTCTTCCTTCACTCACTACCTTTCTATAAGGAAAAGCTGTGAAGGCACCTAGATAATCATTCACCCGTAGCTTCTTGTGCTAGACTAGTTTGGAGGACTTGTTGTTTATTCCTGACACCAAGCGATAAGAGCCTAAGAGGCTAGGGTACTTAAGTGAGCCTCGCTCCACCCTCCCTCTGGGTAATCTACAACGGGAAGTCCATTCGACAGTTAGCCACACACCATGACTAGTAAAAATTATTTCTTTATGGTTTTGTTTTTATGTTGAGTAAAAAGATGAAATTGGTAAGAAATAGCTATGTAAGGAATTTCCACTCCTGAGACGTATTTCAAACCTAATTCAAAACAAGTTAATTTTTGTTTATTTCATTTTGAATTATTTAATTTGTAAAATCTCCATAAAACAGACTAAAAATGGATCTTCATATACTTAGTTGACAGATATTATCAACATACATAGTAACATACGGACATAGGATAAAATTGAAAAGATTGTAATATTCAGTGCTATAGTTTAATTGGAGAAGCATCTCAAAAAAGTGATGGAATAAAAAAAAAAAAAACATATGAGATCCGAGTTATTAAGTCTGTAAGGGTATTTTAATACCTAGTGCCCTAAAACCAACTGGTTTGGGAGTCACTGGCCCAAAGCTCGCTACATGGATAAAAAAGATGATAGAAAATAAATATATATATCAAAAGTTTGAGTAATTAAGTCCTTAGGGGTGTCTTAACACCTGATGCCCTAAAGCCAACTGGTTTGGGAGTCACCGACCTAAAGCTCGCTACATAGATGGAAGATATTGTATATAAATAAAAAATAGAGAAAAAAAATCAAAGAAAAAATCAGAAAAATCAGAAAATTTATTCCATTACTACAAAAAGATGTGAATTCTGATAAAACTTTAGGACAAAAATATTACTCTCTTATCAACTGCACTTATGACCGTTGTGGGTAAAAATGAGTTGTTTAATATTTTGTTGGCTGTGTATATGAAGAATGGTAAAAATAATCGGAGAATTTACTTATTTAGTAATTTAGAATGAAACAAAACAACTACTAAACTTGGAGTAGAAGTTTCACCTAATGAGTCACTAACTTCTTTGTTCTCTTTTATCTTGTCTTTTTGCTTTTGTGTGCATTAGTTTCACTACCTTTTTACTTTTATAAAATGTTTGTGGGTATCATTGCTGTAAACTTTCACGAGACTACAACTCGTCCACTAGGGACACCTAGGGGTTTAAAGGCTTGTTGCATATGCTAAATGCAATCGTGATCCCTACGAAAGTGGCTTAGTTAAATTTTTATTATGTTATTTTATTTTGCTCGAGGACTAGCAAAATGTTAGGTTTGGGGGTGTGATGAGTGTTAAAACTATCACTATTTCCCACTCATTTAACTTAATATTTTGCATAGTTTCTTGAGTTTTGTGAATATTTTGATGTGTTTTGTGTTATTTTGTAGATAAATAAAGTTTCAGGACATTCTGGAGAAGATTTGGAGCAAAACTGTGAAATTTGGTGAAATTTGGCAAAAATGGTATTTTGGTAATTTTTAGGCGTCCCTACACAAAGGGTATTTTGCTAATTTTGGGCATCCCGACACCGAAATAAAGTTTCAAGACATTCTGGAGGTGATTTGGAGCAAAACTGTGAAATTTGACGAAAAGGGTATTTTGGTAATTTTGGGCGTCACGACACCGAGGGTATTTTGGTAATTGCACCACCATGCCACATGTCAAAAATTCACCGAGTAGTCTTTTTTAGCCACCATGCCACGAGTCGAAAATTCAGCGATAAAAAAAAATAATAATAAAATAATAAAATAATAAAAATCAGAAAAATAATAATAAAAAATTGGATTTTTTTGCCTATAATAGATTTCGAATTTTTAGTTTCAAATGTATCAAATCCTCTGTAAATACTTAAATAAAAGAGAGTTCTTCTTATTTTCTTCTATATTCAGTTTTATTTACGCTTTGTAGTAGTAATTTTATCCATCTATGAGGGGGTAACTTCTCTATGTTGAGGTAATAAGGTAATACTTTTACTTTTACTATTTAGATTAATCTCCCTTAAAAAATAATATATAAACTATTTAAAATCTGAATTAATAAAGGATACCGCCATTTTCGGACGGTTGGTTATTAAATTTAATCTGGTTAACCTGACTTAATGAGGATACCGCCATACTGGACGGTTGGTTTAAGTTTATATTTCTGTTCCGCCTTATGGCTGGTATATTTGAATTTGACGTAATCAGGATACCGCCATTCTAGACGGTTGGTTTAAAATGTCACAAGATTATATATTATTTTATGGGAGATATCTAAATAGTGAATAGTAGAAGTTATTTCCTTTTACCTTAGCATTTCATTTATTTATTTTAATTACTTTCTGCAATTTCATTTTATATCTTTTAAGTTTTTATCAGTTTTAATTATGCATAGTAACTAAGTTAAATATCTAGGGTTGTGATTAAATCTAATATCACCGGATTTAAAAAGGGTTAGATTATAGTTTGGGTAATTAAAGAGTTATTTGTTGAGTCATATTCTTAATGCTTTTTATTAACTGGCCATTAATAAAATTGATTAGGTAAACTAAAAATGAACTACACATAGGGATTTTAAGTTTAAGACCTTAGTCTCAACAACCCACGATCTTCTTTAAGGATAGATAAACCTTTAATAGATTTCCTTACAGGATAGGAATATACCTGTTGGGCGGGGGTAATCAATAAATGGAATTCAATCTTAATGAATCTATGTAATTTAATTGACATAGACATATGGTTCAATTGGATTATACTAGGTATTTGTAAATGATCATTCGAAAGAGGCTTTTACATAATTTAGTGTTCCAGATTAATAATTCAATAATTTATCCAACTATGATTTAACTACTTCATCTTTTAATTGATATTAGAAAGATTAACAACCCTAGATCTTTGAGTCTTTTTATTTTCCTTAGTATTTTCTTTGTCTTTTTATTTATTTATTTATTTAGCAACTCTACAAATCAAATCATTTCAAGCAATCAATTCACTTCTCCTTTAATTAGATATTTGTAAATAAATAGTATCATCAATTAATAACAGCAGTAGGAATTAAGTCCTCGTGGGATCGATATTTTTATACTACTTGAACGATACGTGCGCTTGCGTTATACGTGTGTGTTTACGCCGGTCAGTATTACTCTGATTTTCATCGAGTTTTACTATCCTCCCACTCACCACTGCATATCGGTATTCCTCTCAGGAAAACCGCATGGTGAGCAACAATCTAATTGTTCTCAAGTGAGTTGTATAAGTACAATACTTATGGTATCCCTAGGATAACCTACAATTGGCACTTATCCTATTTGGGTTTTAGTTTGGTATCATCCAAACATATGCCTAGCATACCCAAATCATCAGGAGTGAGAAACCCGGTTTCTTTCCTATTCATATCTAATATGAAATCTGTCAAACAGATTTTAATGGAACCTTATTCAAAATAATTTCTTGCACTGTTAACGTTTATCCGTTGAAAGAAATGGTAACTCAGAGCGACTCATGATTAACCTTATCGTGTCTAACAAAATTCGGTTTATCAGTTCGGACACACCGTCACTTTGACGTGTTCCGGGAGGAGTCCTCATTTGAAAGAATACTATACTCTTTCAAGTATATTAGAAACTTTTTGCCTAAGTATTTTCCATTACGGTCTTACCGTGACGGTATAATAGCATAGCCGATCTGTTCGTCTATTTCGTGTCGAAACTATAAAAGTTTCTGATTTATGTTCTTCAAAAGAAACACATAACCATTACGCGATGCCACATCCGTATAGGTCACTAAATATTCATATCCACATCTAGCCTAGCTAGACATGGGCTCACTTGCTTCACTATGAACTAGGGCTAACAGATAGGTGGCTTTTACACTTTTACCAAGTAAATGTGTTTTAGGCACTTTGCCCAATAAACTAGATTCGTAGACTTTATTTGATTGGGATCAAATTAGTCCTAGTACCCACTCTTCAGGAGTGTGGATATACGAGTCTTGTTTAATTGTGTCCCAGAAAACAATGCCACAATATGTTTCTTCTCATCAAATCAGTTCGAACTGTTTGTTTGTCACGTTGTACGTTTGAGATTTATTTATATTCAAAATATAAATTCTGTTATTCACATCTAATGTGTTTATCTCAATATCATCTTTATATAATAAAACACTTTAGTGTTCTAGAATATAAAAGTTCACCCGTAGCGAGTTAAACACTGATATAGAGATAATTTATCTAGTCAAACTAGTTACATTATAAAAGTTTCCAAATTTAGGTACACACCTGAGGGTAGTTCCTAAAATTAGGCATCTACGGTTAAAACAGCGACTTTCGTCCCGTTTACTATTCGCAGATAAATCTCGATTGAAGTCAGTATCATGTTCAAAACATATTCTGAACATCAATATATATATATATATATATATATATATATATATATATATATATATATGTATCATACTAAGTATCTAAAATCCAATTTTAATACTAGTAGTGAACATAATATTGACAAACATATTTGAAGTCAGAGCCATGCTCGTTCTTTAATTCCTTCATGTCTGCTTTGTCCAAATGGAAGTCATGCTTCCGCGATCCCGTTTGCCACATTTAAGAAGAAATTTTGGGATATGTCATTTATCTTCCAAGAAGATTATAATGATATTGCCTTTGCCCCTTTTTCACATTCCAGTAGCCTTTGGCCAAGCCTCGGGTTTCTGGAATATCGAAGTAAGGTGCGCCTTGAGCTACTTGCCTAATTGCAAAGTTTGACTTTATCTCCTTGAGAAAGTCATTAACTCTCCTAGAGTTTACTATTGCAATATTAGTACTTCTAAGATCTAAAATAGATCTATGAAGATCCTTCAATTTCTTTATCATACTTTAAGGATCTAATCCTTAGTTCTGATTCAGAAATTAAGAAGTCTACTGCGGTAAGTATATTGGATTAAGCACTAAAGTTATCATCATATAATCTTCCAAAGATTATGCTCTGCTGTTTGCTTAACTCCGGGCTTAGGCCTAATATATTATTTTATCAAATAAAATAACTTATTATTTTTCCAGGACCATCCTGAAATATTATTCCCAATTTTGAAAATTAAACCATTTAAACACATTTTCCCTATGATTATGTTTTAAATGCCAATCTTTCAATTTTAATATTGATTTTAATAGTCCAACTATTTAATCAACGATTAAGGTACTATTTATTATAATGATTACAATAGTCCAACTATTTAATCAACTATAATTTAATAGATTATATCAATTATATTGATTACTATAATCCAATTATAAAATCAACTATAAATGAATAGTTTGAATATATAGTCCAACTATTTATTAAAACAACATTTAAATATTAGTCCAACTAACATTTAATTTATAATGACGAATGATATTTATTTGAGCACATATGGCAAGTAATTGAACGAGTATTGCAAATTCAATTCTTGCCTCCCATTATTTTTCGGCGAGCCTCTAACCCTCTGTCGAGTACTCGAGAAACCGCGTTTCCTAGTGGGCTAGGATCCCGTTAAATATCACACAATCTTGACTTTGGCCAACAAACTGTATGATAATTAACTAGGTAGATCTCTAAGATCGATTGGATCCAATCCAATTCCTAGATCCGGTAGGGGGACATCTAAGTCCGAAACATATATCTTATATATGCCAATACATCCAATGTATTACCTAACCTTTTTCCTATGAACCAACTAAGCCTTGGCTTTGGCACAACAAACTTAGTGATCCTAGTTAAGCGCGACCCATTGACCATGGAAAGCTTCGTAATCAATGTCGATGGACAAGAAGTGGTCTTGACTTTGGCCAACAAACCTCAACTTGGACAAGACACTGACATGTAACAAAGCTCTCGTGATTCAAACACATCCTCGATAGACAAAGGCCTTGACTTTGGCCAACAAACCAATGCCGTCTTAGATCTTGAGTGAGAATCACTCAATGGAAGGAAAAATGCTTAATATTTTGTGAGGGTTTTTCGAGTGCAAATTGGAAACCAATTTATTATCTTTGTTAAGGTCTCATCATCATACACCCTTAAATATGCATTCTAAATGTTGGATAATATGACCCATAGCGTCACTATTTGCACAGATCATTGTGTTGTTGTAGCAAATTAACTATGTAATAAGGAAATTGCACTCTCATCATTTGTGATTAGATCACCATAGATATATAAATGAAGAGAGGTCCCTATGATTAGTACCTGGACTGAGAATGATATGAGACAGTATCAGTCCCCGAAGGTTTAATCATTAAATATCCCTAGCCGTAGTATTATCGAGACTGGACATCGATAATGCGGAATATGCTAGTATTGCACTTGTGCGCGTTTGTGAGGGCACAACGGCATAGTTCTCATATATATAAGTGTTGGATACTTATGCAAGTGCGATAGGAGGTCGTGTTTCACCGATGGTACGGGAAACAGCTTCGCTCTGGATAGACCCATCGGAATCCCATTGGTATTATGACTATGTGTCTATGGGAGGCCGAAATCAAGATAGGTGTGTATGGTCTTAACCTGAGACTTGCATCGCTAATACTTACGATAATCGATAAACTTTGGTTTTGGTGGTAGGGGACTTTAAACGGGTTCTGAGTACACCACTTCTGGGTTTATCAGAGAGTCATAGAGTATTGGGTGTGATGTCAAGACGGAAGTATCACTTCAGTCATATTGGAGATGATGTCACGCAGGATACGGTGTAAGTGCTCTTGAGTGCTGCGCGGCCATCGGGATATTATGACAAGGTCATATATATCCGATTATAGAGACTAGTTACCAGACATCCGACATGTGCTTCGGACGGGGCAGACACTTATCCAGCCCCAGCCCTAGCACGTGATTATCCGATACTGGGCCGATATACACAATACTACGGTATACTACGCTTGATACAGATCTATATATTCCTGTAAGAATATTTCTGGAGAATTGGGTAGGCATGGCGCTTTGCTAGAAGCCAACCTTGTCTTGTAAATCGATATAAACGTAGTACGAGGTACTTACGTGTTCGGACAGTCCGACGATCGTATTTACTGCCAACATATCCGGAGATCTCATGGGTCGCTTCCTGAAGATTCACCGATGACGTATGACTCGCACTTTGATTAATCTGGGATTAATTAGAAGAGAGAGATAGAATTAATCTGGGATTAATTCGATGAGAGAGAAAATTAATCTGGGATTAATTACGGAGATATTTTATCTCGGATAAAATATCGTTAAAGAGAGAGAACGATTAATTTGGAATTAATCGATAAAATTAATATATTCGATATATTAATCGAAATTGGATTTCGACGCGGAATTAAAATTAGATTTTAATTCGGGCGAACGAATTAATTTAGAATTAATTCGTTAGCGACGTGAATAGTGAATTCGCTAGGCGTAATCACTTAATTACGACGCGACGGAAAATTCGTTAATTTGGAATTAGCGAACCCGAGCCCGAGAGTGATTGCGAGCGCATTCGCATTTCGAATTCGAGCGCGGCACGCAAGTCACATCAAGCGTCAAATCGTTAGTCGCATCAATCGTCAAATCAATTGTCACTTTGAGTGATGTGAGTTGACAACATGTCACTTTATTAAAGTGATGTGATATGACTTAAAGTAAAGTAGAAATGATGTGTGAAAAGTAGAAAAGCATTATTAGACTTTTGCTTTTTACAATATATGATAATGATTTATATATTTATTTTGTTTTTTGAAAATAAAATTAAAATATATAAACTTATCACTCTCTCTCTCCAACATGCAGTTCACGATTTTCTCTCTTCTCCCTCCCTTTTCTTCTTCTCACCTTCACGGCTTAAAGCCGATTTTTGCTTAAAATTTTTCTGGTTCACCGAATTTTTGAGAAGCAAAATGGAAGATGAACAAGTGCTAGCACACCTTGAGTAATACATAGGTGATAGGGAAGTGTCTTCATGAGCTTGGAAAGCTTGAAGCTTGGAGCTTCAATGGAGTCTTGCATGGCCGAAAATAGAGGAGACTTTCACAGCCCAAACCGTGCGTCCACTGCAGTTCCAGAAGCCATTGCCGAGCTTGGAGGGAGCTTAAAAACGCATGTTCTTCATTTCATCAAAACCGTTCAATGTGAGCCGCCTTACTCCTTTGATGTGTTTATATGCGGTTTTTATGCATGATTTGTGATCCTTGGGACCTTGAATTGAACTCTAACACTAAACACATAATAAAACGCGTATAATAAAATAATAATGATATGCAGATGGATACTTTACACATTGATCCTAGATCAAATCTCTCCCTTTCTCTCTCCCGCTAGCACAAATATTTCTTCTACCCGTTACACTACACTTCTAAATAAACCTCATTTACATTGAGGGGAATATGTGAGAAGAGAATACACAAAATGAAGAGGTAATAAGGCTGGACACGTAGGTCCAATTTAATAAATCAAATTTATTACAACAATTTCTAAAATTGCCCCACCCATCTAATATCCATCCGATATACATTATTCATGCAGTGCAACCATGTATTCACACAAGCATGTTATCAATCAATCTAATCAAATGATAATTAGTGATCATCCAATGTTCAAACAACGATTTGATTTTTCTCGAGTCAAACTCGTTTTGCGAATAAGTACTTAAAGTATGAATTCTCGAATTAAATTAAACTACACAATTAAATCCAATTTAATATGCATTCAATTCTAATTCTCTATTTAATTCCAAATTAAATATCACACTTTATTTACGAACCTTTACGATTTAAATTCCAAATTTAATCGTTACGGGTCTCAAAGCCCGTTTAACGGCCAATGTTAATTTAATTAAAGTCCAATGGGCTTTTAATTAATTTCTTGAGGCGTGGACTTTTGGTCAACTCGGGTCAAACCGATAACCAAAATCCAATCCGGGAGTTACCCCATAAGCCCATAAATCAATTTTGGCCCATTAGGCCCAATTAAACTTTAAAGGTCCATTAAGTCGCATTTGGGCTTTATGGAAGCGATTTTGGGCCCAATTGGATCCAACCAATTTTGCCTAAACCCAAATTTGTACAACAAAGCCCAATAAGCCCATTTACAACACATCAAGTCCAATTTCCAAAATTAGCCCAATTAACTAAATTACTAAAATGCAATTTTACAATTTAATTAATCAAAGTGCATTAACATAATTAATCACCCAAATCATATTTCCAAAACACAAATTAGGCTACTTAATCATGCTCATCTACATTAAAACATGTCCAACACATTTTAACAAAAATCAAACCCAATTACATGCCCCTAATGTCTCGGTAATATGGGGTAAATTTTGTCCGATTCGGTTTCAATCCAATTAAACCCACAATCGACATTAAATCATATTCCTGAATGATTTCAAACACATCCAATTGTCAAAAATCAAAAATCCCAAGACATATTTAGGGCAAGACCATTCGGCCATCATAAAAAAAACTGGGGAAAAATGTTCCAAACATAATTTCAACAAATTGATCCAATCAATCCTTAATTCAAACACATTTAAGCATACTAATCCATCCAATTTCATTAATCATGCTCAAAATCAAGTTTGCCCAATTTTAAGCCCTAAATAATTTTCATGCTTTTAACCAAGCTCTGATACCATTGTTGGTGATTCTAAGGGTCTCAAGGATCACAAATCAAACATGAACATGTGTGAATAACATCCAGAAGTCGCGGAATACTTACATCGAGCGGTTGAGCGATGCAGAGGCAACAAAAATGAAATCTTTCTGCCTTGTGAACTGCGGCAATGAAAATGAATTTCTTCACTGTTTTGGTGTATATTGATGTCTTTCGTCGAGCTCCAAGCTTCGTCAAATGGTTTCCGGCTCATGGGTGGGCTTCCCTATCACCTTCGCTTGTCTCGTAGTGTGCTAGCACTTGCGATTTTTGCCACAAACATCCAACTCTTGCTTCCCTTTTTCTTTCCATCATTCGACACTTCACTGCCTTACAAGAAGAAGAAAATGGCGTGAGGAGAGAATAGGGAAAAGCGAGCAGAGATGAGAGTGTTGTGTGTATTTGGCCAAAAAATGTATCACATACACTTAATCAATTTCTAAAATTGATTTTCCATTTTATTTTTCCAAAAATCAAATTGTTGGTTTATTCTAAGGTCCCAAGATCAAATCAAGACATGAAATAATGCGTGAATACATCAACGGAGGTAGCGGAATACTCACATTGATTGGTTATGTCGATTTGAAGACGAATCAAGGCCAAAAACGTACTGCCTTGCTCACGCCACTGCAACCAGTCCATGCTCACTGTCTTGGCAGTTTCGGGTCTCAAAACGAAGCTCCAAACTCCATCGGATGAGTCCCGCCTCATGGTCGAACCTCCCTACCACCTTCGCAAGACTTGAAAGTGTGCTAGCACTTGATTTCTCACCATGAGAATGTAAGAGTTCAATCAAGGTCCCAAGGATCACAAACATGCATAAAAACGCATATGAACACATCAAAGGAGGTGCGGAATAAACTCACATTGAATTTCGGTTTTGATGAATGAAGAACAAGGTGCGATTTTAAGCTCCCTCCAAGCTCGGCAATGGCTTTCCTTGACAGTGGGCTGTGCGGTTTGGACTGGTTTGGCTTCCTCCATGTTCGGCCATTGAAGACCACCATTGAAGCTCCAAGCTTCAAGCTTTCCAAGCTCAATAAGACACTTCCCTATCACCTATGTATAACCCATGTGTGTGTGCTAGCACCATCATTCTTCATTTGCTTCTCAAAATCGGTCTAACCAGAAAAAAAATTGAGAAGAAATCGGCACCATGCCGTGAATGGGAGAGGAGAGAAAGATGAAGGGTTTTGGCTCCAAGCCAAACGTGAACTGTTCGAAAAAAGAGAGGAAAAGCCTTTTTGTATATATACTTTTTATTTTCCAAGTAAATAAAATACATATACTCAACTTTAATTCAAAAGTCAAAAAGGCAAGGAATAAAATAATGTTATATTCCATCTCAAGCCTTTTAAAAGCTTTCAATCATTGCACATCACTATTCACATCACATCTATTCACTTTAATAAAGTGACATATTGTCAAGTCACATCACTCAAAGTGACAATTGATTTGACGATTGACGCGACTAGCGATTTGACGCTTGATGTGACTCGCGTGCCGCGCTCGAATTCGAAATGCGAATGCGTTCGCAATCACTCTCGGGCTCGGGTTCTCTAATTCCAAATTAACGAATTTTCCGTCGCGTCGTAATTAAATGATTACGCCTAGCGAATTCACTATTCACGTCGCTAACGAATTAATTCTAAATTAATTCGTTCGCCCGAATTAAAATCTAATTTTAATTCCGCGTCGAAATCCAATTTCTAATAATATATCGAATATATTATTTTATCGATTAATTCCAAATTAATCGTTCTTTCTCTTTTATTAATATTTTATCCCAGATAAAATATCTCCACAATTAATCCCAGATTAATTTTCTCTCTCATCGAATTAATCCTAGATTAATTCTATCTCTCTCTTCTAATTAATCCCAGATTAATCAAAGTGCGAGTAATACGTCATCGGTGAATCTTCAGGAAGCGACCCATGAGATCTCCGGATATGTTGGCAGTAAATACGATCGTCGGACTGTCCGAACACGTAAGTACCTCGTACTATGTTTATATCGATTTACAAGACAAGGTTGGCTTCTAGCAAAGCGCCATGCCTACCCAATTCTCCAGAAATATTCTTACAGGAATATATAGATCTGTATCACGTAGTATACTGTAGTATTGTGTATATTGGCCCAGTATCGGATAATCACGTGCTAGGGCTGGGGCTGGATAAGTGTCTGCCCCGTCCGAAGCACATGTCGGATGTCTGGTAACATAGTCTC
>SKCR01005277.1:0-25616 GCA_019454045.1 Zanthoxylum bungeanum | reverse complement strand
GCAAAGAATTTCCACACCTGGATTCCAGCAACAGAACAAAAGCCAGGAGTTGAAAAAATACCAGAAATGAAAGAATAGATTGCATAGATGTTCAAAAAAGCAACAAGCAGCATATGATGCTATATTTCAAAGCAATCTGCTTCAATCAAAGCACTGGAGAATCAAATGGACAACTGGCCATGCTCAAGTTACAGACCGCCAGGTAATCTTCCCAACAACAAAGAACCCAATCCAAGGAACCGAGGGAATGAGCAATGTCAAGCCATTACTTTGAAAAGCGGTACTGAGATCAACAAAGTATTGGAATCAAGGCAACAATTGAGAACCTCAAAAAAGATGCAGTGCAGTCCACAGATGGAGGAAAAAGAAGCAAAGGAAAAAGAACCAGAAAGAATCTCTCCACCTCCACCTTTTCCACAGCGACTTCAGAAAAATAAATGGACAAGCAGTTTGCTCGATTCCTGGGTGTTAAAAAGCTACATATCAACATCCCATTCGCAGAAGCGTTGGAGAGAATGCCCAGCTATGTTAAATTCATGAAAGATATTCTTTCACGAAATGGAGATTGGGAGACTACGAGACAGTAACATTGACGGAAGAATGCAGTGCCATATTCAGAGGAAAACTTCCCTGAAGTTGAAAGATCCTGGCAGTTTCACAGTTCCATGCACCATTGGAGAATATTATATCGGTAAGGCTTTATGTGATTTAGGTGCTAGTGTTAACTTGATGCCTTTTTCTATTTACAGGAAACTGCAGTTGGAGAAGAAATGCCTACCTCAGTCTCGTTGCAACTTGCTGATCGAACACTAGCATTTCCAAGAAGTGTTGTTGAAGATGTGCTGGTCAAAGTTGACAAACTGATTCTTCTAGCAGATTTCATCATCCTTGACATGGAAGAAGACAAAGAAGTACCTATCATTCTTGGGAGACCATTCTTGGCTATAGGTAAAATGTGATTGATGTGCAAAAAGGAGAATGACCATGAAAGTGCAGGACCAAGAAGTAACATTTAATGTTTTCAAAGCCATGAAATTCCCGAGCGATGAAAAGAAAGAAGAATGCTTCAGAGTTGATGTTGTTGACAGTATCGTTCAGGATACTGAGCCAAATCCAACAGATACACTCGAAGCTTGCATCACCAACATGACTGATAGCCAGCTAGATGCTGAAATCCTGGAATGTATCAACTACCTTGACAAACCATTGATTCAAATCAACACCACCAGTTGAAAGCTTGGAACTGCCAAAGAAAGATCGAATCAAGCCTTCGATTGAAGAACCACCACAGCTGGAGCTAAAGTTACTTCGAGCCATCTCAGGTATGCATTCTTGGAAACTCTTCTGAATTACGTGTTATTATTTCTTCTTCACTAACATTGGAGCAGGAAGAAAAGTACTGAGAGTATTACGAGAGCACAAAAGAGCCATTGGCTGGACTATAGCAGACATTCGAGGCATTAGTCCATTTTTGCATGCATAATATTTTGATGAATGATGAGTACAAACCCACAGTGGAGCATCAACGGAGACTCAATCCAATTTGAAGGAAGTCGTAAAGAAAGAAATAATCAAATGGTTGGATGCTGGCATCATTTACCCCATCTCAGACAGCAATTGGGTGAGTCATATACAGTGTGTACCAAAGAAATGAGGAATTACTGTGGTTACCAATGAAAAGAATGAGCTAATCCCAACAAGAACGGTGACTGGATGGAGAGTATGCATGGACTACAGGAAGCTGAACAAAGCCACGAGAAATGACCATTTTCCGCTACCATTCATTGACCAGATGTTAGACAGGCTGGCAGACATGAGTTCTATTGCTTTCTGGATGATATTCAGGGTACAATCAGATTTCCATCGCCACCAGAAGACCGGAGAAAACTACATTTACATGTCCCTATGGTACTTTTGCTTTCCGCAGGATGCCATTTGGATTATGTAATGCCTCTGCTACATTTCAGCGTTGCATGATGGCCATCTTCTCAGACATGCTAGAGCAGAGTATGGAGGTTTTTATGGATGACTTTTCTGTGTTGGAGATTCTTTTGACCACTGCTTGCAAAATTTGGAACAGGTTACAAAGGTGCGAAGATACAAACCTGGTGCTCAATTGGGAGAAATGCCATTTCATGGTAATGAGGGCATTGTTCTTGGACACCGGATCTCACAAAAAGGAATCGAGGTAGACAAAGCAAAGATTGAAACAATTGAAAAACTACCTCCGCCGACATCTGTCAAAGGGATTCGGAGCTTTCTCGGACATGCAGGTTTTTACAGGAGATTTATCAAAGACTTTTCCAAGATTGCTAAACCTCTGTGCAATCTTCTGGAGAAGGATGTGCCTTTTAACTTCACCAAATAATGCCAGGAAGCTTTTGAGATCTTAAAACAGAAGCTGATTTCTGCCCTCATCATTGTAGCACCAGACTGGACCCTTCCATTTGAAGTAATGTGTGATGCTAGTGATTTTACTGTAGGTGCAGTTTTGGGACAACGCAAAGCAAAGATTTTCCACACCATTTACTACTCCAGCAGAACTCTGAATGAAGCTCAACTCAACTACACAACTACTGAAAAAGAGTTGCTCGCAGTTGTGTACGCTTTTGACAAATTCCGCTCCTATCTGCTGGGTCCCAAAGTGGTGGTCTACATAGATCATTCAGCAATCAAATACTTGATCACAAAGAAAGATGCCAAACCCATATTGATCCGTTGGATACTTCTTCTGTAAGAATTTGACGTGGAGATTCGAGACAAAAAAGGGACAGAGAATCAGGTGGTAGATCATCTATCGAGGCTCGAGAATGAAGAACCAGCAGACAAAGATCTGTCAATCAAAGAAACTTTTCCATATGAACAGCTGTTTGCCATGAAACAGCAAGATGCCCTTGGTATGCTGACTATGTCAATTACATTGTGTCAGGAAAATGGCCGTTGGAATAGACACTCAGCAATGGAAGAAATTCTTCAAAGAAGTCAAGCATTATGTCTGGGATGAGCCGTACATGTTCAACGGTGTGCTGATCAATTATTGAGACGGTGTGTTCCACAGGAGGAAGTCAACAGTGTTTTGCAGCACTGTCATTCATCACCATATGGCGGACACTTCAGCGGAAACAAAACTTCAGCCAAAGTCCTACAATCAGGTTTGTTCTGGCCCACTCTTTTTAAAGATGCTTATCTTTTTGCTCTTCAATGTGACAAGTGCCAGAAAATGGGGAATATTTCAAGGAGAAATGAAGGACCGTTGCAAAACATTCTAGAAGTGGAAATATTCGATGTATGGGGTATTGATTTCATGGGACCCTTTGTTCCATCATTCGGAAACTTGTACCTCCTGGTTGCTGTAGACTACGTCTCCAAATGGGTCGAAGCAATTGCTCTGCCATCCAATGATTCAAAAGTGGTGATCAAATTCCTGAAAAAGAACATTTTCACTCGGTTCGGAACACCGCGTGCAATCATCAGCGATGGTGGCACACATTTCTGCAACAGATATTTCGATGCACTCCTATCCAAATACGGAGTTACTCACAAGGTTGCCACTGCTTACCATCCACAGTCAAATGGACAGGTTGAGGTTTCAAAAAGAGAGATCAAAAGAATCTTAGAGAGAACCATTGGATTAACAAGGAATGATTGGTCTACAAAACTAGATGATGCATTATGGGCCTACCGAACAGCTTACAAGACACCCATTGGTATGTCCCCATATCGATTGGTATTTGGGAAAGCATGTCATCTGCCAGTTGAGCTTGAACACAAGGCGTACTGGGCACTGAAGAAGTTGAATCTTGATTCACAAGCTGCATGAGAGAAAAGACTTCACCAACTCAACGAATTGGAGGAATTTCGCCTACAGGCTTATGAGAATGCCAAATTGTACAAATAAAAGACCAAGAAATGGCATGACCGAAAAATAGTGCACAGACAGTTGGAACCAAGGCAGGGTGCTGTTGTACAACTCAAGATTGAAACTTTTCCCTGGAAAGTTGAAATCAAGGTGGTCAGGTCCATTTATAATCACTCAGGTTTTTCCATATGGAGCTGTTGAGTTACTAGATCCCAACACCAACAAAACATTCAAGGTTAACAGTCAGCGTGTCAAGCACTACTGGGGAGAATCATTTGAGCGACAAAAGAAAGTGTCACACTTTCAGATCCAGCCTAACGATGAGAAGTCACGTCTAGCTGACGACTTTAAACTTAGCGCTCGCAGGGAGCAACCCATGAACATTATGTATATATTGTGATTGGTGTGATTTAATTTTTGTGTTTTTTTTTGCAGTTAAGACATTCAAGATGGAAGAAGCTCTCGCAAATCTTCACAAGCAATTTCCTTCTCTCCCTCAAAAATCTCTGATGAAAGTCTACAAAGCTCGCTTGGAACGGATGAGGTTACTGAAGATCCATGGTGTTCCTAATGATATTCGTTGGGTAATTGAAGCACGGTCCGATTGGCAGGTGAGTCTTCTGAATCTTTTATTTCACATCTGCCTGGTTTTGGAAGAAGCACCTATGCAAAAAAATGTAGAGCTAAGCAAATGGGTGTTTGTTACAAATGTGCACGCTGGAATTGCAATACTCGTTGTCGTTCTTTAGGAATGGTGTCTGATAATCGCGAAGATAAAATTAAATTCATTAGGGATGGCTTGAGTAAGGAGTCTTTAGATGATATATCTTCGACTCTTGAGACGCATCTCAATGGATATGTTCACATAGCCATTCGCAAATTACATACACAATTTCAAAAAGAAAGACAACAGTTAAGTCTTGGGATCTGACTCAAAAAGACCCTGTTTGCCAATTTATAAGAAAATTGGATGGAAACTTGTCCCTGACGCATAGACGTCAATCAAGCTGCTACTTTTCTTATACATATTATATCTCTTTGTCTTTTTCTTAATAATTATATTGGTTTGTTGTTTTCTTTTACTTATCCGAGGATCCAGACTTTTTTTACTATCACGATTATTTTACTGTTTAACTAATAATTGTCATTTGGCAGGTACTAGTGCTATTTTTTACTCACCCATTCAGGTGTTATAAATTCAACTCATCATTGCACTTTTGAAGACATCCAGAGTAAAACATGGAAGCCACTTCAAAAAGACGAGTTGAAAACATCTGTGTGTTTGCGGTACTAGTGTTGGTACTAAGGCTACATACGTAGAGGCAGCACAGGAATTGGGTCGAGTCTTAGCTGCAAGGAATATGCACTTAGTATATGGCGGAGGCAATCTTGGACTAATGGGGATCGTTTCAAAGGCCATACAGGAAGGAGGCAGTCACGTTTTGGGAATCATTCCAAAACCCTTGGCAGAGGCAAATCTTATTGGACCATCAAAAGGAGATGAACTGATCGTGCCAGGTATGTCTGAACGATTGGTAGAAATGATTACCTGTTTGATGCTTTTATTGCTTTCCATTGGCTTGGGCACATTGGAGGAAATTTTTATAGTGTTATCTTGGGCGAACCTGAAACATACACCAGAAACCAATTGGGATGTACAACGTTGAAGGATTTTATGATTTTCTTTGTGTGTTTCTTGATGATGCTCGGAGAAATGGGTTCGTGTCAAAACCTATGAAAGAACTCCTATTTACTGCCAGAACTGCTCCGGATCTAATGACAAACTCTTAGCTTATGAACCACAAGTTGACCCTATCCTTTCAAAGATAAATTGGTCCGAGGACGATCGTGGTAAGAGGCGTCGGATTAATCTGGATCTTAACCTTTAATTCCTGTAGAATTTCAGCTAACCAGGTATTATCTTCTAACTCTTCTTCTACTGTTTAAGACATTGGGGACAATGTCTCATTTAGGTTTGGGGGAGGGAATTAGTTGATCGGAACCTTGTTTTTTAGTTTGTGTTATTTTATTTTAGTCCAAATTTTCGAAAAATACAAAAAAATTGAAAAATTTTCAAAAAACTACAAAAATATTTGCGTTTTTGTGTTTTTATTTTGACTAAAAAGGTGAAATTGGTACGAGATAGCTGAGTAAGGAGTTTCCACTCCTGAGACGTGTCTCAAACCTATTTGAAACAAGTTAATTTTTGTTTATTTCTTATGAATTATTCAATTTGTAAATTCTCCATAAAATGACTAAAATGGATCTTCATATGCTCAGTTGACAATATTATCAACATGCATAGTAACATACGGACATGAACTGTAATTGAAAAGTTTGTAATATTAGTGCTCTAGTTTATTGGAGGAAACATCTCAAAAAATAATGGAGTAAAAAAAAAAATATGAGATCCGAGTTATTAAGTCTATAAGGGTTTTTAACACCTAGTGCCCTAAAAGCCAACTGGTTTGGGAGTCACTGGCCCAAAGCTCGCTACATGGATCAAAGATACTGCAAAAAAAATATATATATCTGAAGTCTGAGTATTTAAGTCCGTATGGGTGTCTTAACACCTGGTGCCTAAAGCCAACTGGTTTGGGAGTCACCGACCCAACACTCGCTACATAGATGGAAGATTTATATATAAATAAAAAAATCAAAAATAAAAAATCAAAGAAAAAATCAAAAAATCAAAAAAATTATTCCATTGCTATAAAATGTTTGAATTCTGATAAAACTTAGGACAAAAATATTACTCTCTTATCAACTGCACTTGTGACTGTTGTGGGAAAAAATGAGTTGTTTAATATTTTGTGGCTGTGTATATGGAGAATGGTAAATATAATGGAGATTTTACTTATTCAGTAATTTAGAAAGAAAGAAAAACAACTAGTAACTTGGAGTAGAAATTCACCTGATTAGTCACTACTTCTTTATTCTCTTTTCGCTTGTCTTTTTGCTTTTGTGTGCATTAGTTTTACTACATTTTACTTTTGTAAAATGTTTGGGGTATCATGTTGTAACCCTCACGAGACTACAACTCGTCCACTAGGGACACTAGGGGTTTAAAGGCTTGTTGCATACGCTAAATGCAACCGTGATCCCTACGAAAGTGGCTTAGTTAAATTTTATTTTAAAGATGTTATGTTATTTTATTCTGTGTTTTTGCTCGAGGACTAGCAAAATATTAGGTTTGGGGGGTGTGATGAGTGGTAATTATATCACTATTTCCCACTCATTTAACATAATATTTTGTATAGTTTCTTGAGTTCTTGTGAATATTTGATGTGTTTTGTGTTATTTTGTAGATAAAAAAGTTTCAGGACATTCTGGAGGTGATTTGGACCAAAACAGTGAAATTGGAAAAAATGGCATTTTTGTAATTTGGCCGCGTCGCGACGCGCAAGCCTTGGCGTCGCGGGCGCCTAACATGACCAGAGCTGCTAACGTGCGCCGGGTCAACGGGTCAGAATTTGAGAAGTTTGACTTTGCTAACGTTCGCCGTGCCACGTGTCACCATCACAGCTGATTTGCTAACGTGGGCCGTGACACGTGTCATCATCCTACGGTGCCGACAATCACCATTGCCACGTGTGCCACGTGTCATTCCACGTCACCGCCACGTCATCATCCACATCACCAGTTGACCGAGTCAATGTGCCACGTCACCGCCACATCATCATCAACCAATCACGCCTTGCCACGTGTCGCAATCCTACGGTGCCGACACTCTCTTTCGCCATGTGTCGCCACGTCATGCCACATCAGCATAATAATTGAGCTCTCAGCCGCCTTGCCACATGTCGCCTTATCTCCTTATCCAGAATCACCAAGTGTCATCATATACCTCTCGGGCGGGGGTAACCATAATTGGAACTTAAATTTAATGAATCCAGATAATTTGGTTGACATAGACATATGGTTCAATTGGGTTTAAACTGGGTATTGTGTCTTACCATCGACAGAGGCTTTCACATAATTTAGTATTCCAGGTTATATAAATCAATATATTACCCAACTATAAAATAACCACTTCATTTTAAAATGATATTGGAAGAAATCGCAACCTTAGATAGTTTTTAATATTGAATTTTCTTAAAACCTACTTTCGAACAATTTTATTTACTTGTTTTTAAATTTAGAATCATCCCAATTTTCAAATCAATCAAACAACATGTTAGATACTAGTAATCATTTGACCTCATAAAATTAATAGCTTAGATATTAAGTCCTTGTGGGATCGATACTTTTTATACTACTTGAACGATACGTGTGTTTGCGTTATACGCGTGTGTAAGCACCGGTCAGAACCGGTGCCCATGGATCGAAAATGGGCCAAGGATGCTACAATCGTCGACGATGATGACAGAGGAGGTCCGGTGGTAGCGTGTGGGCTGAAATAGAGTGGTATGGGTCGAATTTTATAAGGTTCTAACTACTCCGGTAAAGCTTAGATGACTACACCATCAGTGCCGTTGGAAAGCTGGTGATGGTGGATTCCTGGTGGTCCAGCCCGTGGTGGTTGATTCTCGGCGGCGGCGTGAAGACAGTGACAAGAGAGAGAAATTTGAGGGGGGAGAGAGAGATGAGCGCTCCTCTTTTTTAAGGAAAGGTTTTATTTAAAGGCAATTGGGGTGCCACGTGGTAGCCCCTCATTGATCCATGTAGTGCCTCAATGAAAATTTCATTCTAACCTCTAATTTTATAGTCAAACAAGAATTTAACCTCCAAGTCTAAGATTCTCTCAAAAAGATCTCCCAAAAATTAAATTTATATCATTTAGGTCCCTATTTGACCAAGTAAAAAAATTTGATCCCAATTTCTATTATTTTCCAATAAAACTCTTAAAAAAAAGTATGAAGTTTTACACTTATGATTTATTGTTTCTTCATAACTTAAAACGCCTAAAAAAGTACAATGATAAATCAACAAAATAAAGCAAAGCTTTGAAAAAAAATGAAATTCCAACCGTTTTGACATTAGGAGAGGCGCTGAATATCTACCTCAAAAGCTTGGCACTCTCCTCCAAGGGCTTGGGACAAATTCTGGATTAGGTTTACAAAATTAAAATAATAAATCATTTTTCACATATTTAATTTTAACCTCAACTTACATTCCTGCACTTTCAAATAGAATCAAAATCTTCCCCAACAATATTTGCGAAGGTCAATGTATTTTATTAATTTTTTAATAAATAATTGAGGAGTAATAAAAAAAAACAAACAAACATCCTATGTGGCATTTTAACAAAATCCAATGTTTAGTTTAAAAAAAAATCTTTTGTGACATTTTAGGAAGAAATACACTGAACTTTTACATATATAAGATAAAAGATAAAGATAAAGATAAAGATAAAAGATAAAAATCCTTATTACTCGAAAAAAAAAACTATCGGACTAATCTTTTTACCCTTGTTTCTTTCTTATTTTAACAAGTTTGATTCAATTTTGGATAATCATACATACTTCCTATATAAGTAGAATCCAATTCCTGAAAGCTCATATTGAAGAGGAAAACAGTAACCTTATTGCTTGTTGATTGTTGACAATATTGGAATGCACAGAGCAGAAATTCTCCTTCAGCAAGCACAACAGTGACAAGAAATTAACTTCACTCCCGACGGCGCTGACGGGCTCGATTTTACGACATTAGTCTTGTTGACAGCTTCAACCTTCCGATGACAATCGCAGCCCGGGACGGAACCGGAAAAACTGCACGGTTACAGGATGCTCCGCAGACTTGAACAAAGCTATGCGTCCAACGGTTCGGTTCGGTTCCAAATTGGAACTGAACGGTTCTCAGTTCCATAAGTGTGAAACTGGAACCGAATCAGATAATTCCGATTCGGTTCGGTTCCACGAGATTGTGGAACCGGGAATCGGAACCGAACCGGACGGTTCCGAATTTTTTTAAAAAAATTTAACAAATTTTTTTAAAAAATAAAATAAAAATGATATTAAAAATTTTATTTAAAATTATTAATTTGAATTTGAATTACATTAAATTAAAAAACTTGAACTTAAATTTGTAAAAACTTAAGTTGCCTATGTATTCTCTATGGGTGAGAGGAATCAATGCTCACGTAATTCCATTATATTTTTAAGATAGTTCCTCATTATAATTATTTACTCATCAATCATCATCATTATCAGTGTGTGTTGATGCTTCAGTTCCCGTTCCGCTTGCACTTGCAGATGTATTGTCGAACAAGTCTTCAAAGTCATTGGGGGCGTCTTCTTGTTGCCTCAGATCAGCTCTGGTCCAATCATCTACACATGATGTTGCTTCTAAAGTGCTTGGATGTAATGAAAATCGTTTACACTTCCAAATATTGACTCCTAAGCTGAAGGCTTGTTCAACCGCAACGGTAGAAATAGGTGCTAACAACACCTCTTTAGCAATAATTATTAAACAAGATAGACATTTAGATGTCGGTTCCACTATTCAAGTACTTGAAAAATTTTACGCACTAAACTTTCAGCTGGAAACTCAAAATTGGTAGATAAATAATTATCTTATTATGGGTTGTTAGTCGTGTTATCCCTATGTTTTTTATTTCGTTCTAATAACCAACGATCACCACGTTAAGTCTTGAACTAATTACGGGTTCGCTACTAGATTGTTCTATTGATTGCAAGTTATATATACTAACATAATCATTAAATAAATCTATAAATAAATTTTTATTTTATCTATTATTTTTGTAATATTAATTTCATCAGATATTCCTAAATAAGTATAGTAAGTTTGTAAGCACTAATCAAACCTTCTATTTTAAATTAGGGTCAAAAACTGTGGCAATAAGTTATAGATAAAACATTGAATGTCTTTAAAATAAATCAATCATTTTCTCTTCATAACAATAATAACTTCAATTAAAACAATATAATTGAGATCAGAACTTTAACATGCTCATATAGAGTACCAATAATATTAAACTTTCAACAAGAAATATTTTTATTGTAGGATAATAAACTCCGCTAAAAATATTTGTAGCATCATTAAAAAATTTAAAAGTTCTAATTTTTTTTTCATAAATATCCCATTACTAGGAAAAAATGTGATATGTTGAACATATTGAGAAAAAAACTAATATACATCTTCGTATTGGAAAGTTTAACTTAAAAATAAGTGAATTCTAACGTGTTGGAACATCTTGTGAAAATTTTACCGATCTAACACCATTTATTTACAAACTTGACCCATTTTCTCATACCATGAAAATATGACCAAATATAATAAGTACAATCTTAATGGGATCAATGTAAGGTTCTAAAAAGTCAGATCATCTTGAACACATAAATTATAGACATGGCATGTGCAACGAACATGAAAAATCGACCCCCAAATTTAGTTGGCATATTTCTTTTAAATCTCTAATTGATGGAGTATTTACAAATGCATTGTCAAAACCAATTGTTACAATTTTACCTAATAACCATATTCATCAAAAACTACTTTGATCATTTTATAAATATTTTGTGCAGTATGTTGCTCATCAAAAACTCTAAATGTAATAAGCCATTTTTGCATGTTCCATGATGCATCAATCCAATGATAAATCACACCCATGTATGAGTGTGTTTGCCAATGGTCACTCCAAATATCAGAACAAATAAAAAGACGACCTTTCATATATTTAAATATTTCATTTAAAATAAATTTACCATTTTTGTATAATTTAAAATTTTGACATTTTGTTATATTTCTAGTCATTTTACAGGCAGCAGAATTTAAAGCATCCCGAACATAATACCAAAACTTAAAAAAAGATGTGTTATACAAGTAAATTTAGTAAATTCTTCTCTATTTTAGCATCGGAATATTTAAATAAATCTAAAAAACTCGTACCTCTACTAGATGATGCGTACCTGCCCATTTGAATTTGTGTTGTATCAAGTCCAATTTCAGCGGCATGATGTCTATCCAAATGCTTGTTCATATTGCCATAACCACCGGTAAATTTATAAGATACACCACAATAGTTGCATATTTCTCTTGGACCTTCATTTTCAGTTTCCACTAAATGAAAATGAATTTTGAAAATATCGGAGGATCGGGACTTAACTTCTCTTCTCCGTGTACCGATACTTTGGTCGCTCTCTTGGGTTGACATATTAGACATGGTGTTCTCAGATAAGCTTGTCATTTATTGTTAATATTGAAGAATGAGAGAATGAGAATGAGAACTTGAAGATGAGAGAATTAAAGAAATTGAGAGAATTGAGAATTAGTGTATTGAAAAAATGAAGAATGACCCATATTTAAACATTTTTTGATTATTTTTGTGATACATATAATATCCCTAAAACTAGTCGTTTTATTAATGTTATTAAGGGTAATTTAGTAATTAGATTTAAAAAAAAAAATTAAAAATCTTTTTTTATTATTTTTATTTTTTAGGGCAGGGAGCCAACCCAACGGTTCTGGTTCAAACCGTTGGAACCGTCCGGTTCTGTTATGTTCGGCTAGGGGCGAACTCTAACTGAAGCGAATAAAACTGGTTTCGAAACCGGTACCGGCCGATTTCAACCAATTCGGTTTTGATTCCGAACTGGAACCGCGGCCGGGTCTACGGACAAGCAGTATATTTTCTCGTACGCAAGCAGATTATGTTATTACTTGCTATCATAGAATTGATACCAGCAGTGCTGCTAATCCTGAAATTTGTGCTAGTTTCAGTACTCATCATGATTCATCGGCCAGCTCTCATCATATGAAATCTGCTTTTATCAGTAGTGCCATCGTTGCTGTTGCCGCAGCTTCTTTGATCCTGCAATAGCTGGCAAGTTTTTAGTTTCTGTTTTTGGGTTTGGGAAATTTCTGCTAGCCCTTCAGGTTTTTGGGTTCAGTGGCTATTGGTTCTTCATATATTTAAGGGATAATCATCATTTTTACAGAAAATTTTAAATAATTTCAAACTGAAACTTTAAGTGTAAATTTGAATTTATTTAAAATTTTCAAAAATAAAAATGATAATTTTCCTATTTTTAAATGGTACACGGATTTTTCAAAAAATTTATTTTGAGACCATATTTCCATCCAGTGTCTCAGATAAAATCATACAAAGGAATGAAAGAACTCGAAACAAACAAATAAACAGAAGATATACATCATTATACAAGCCATTTTACACTGCTAACATTTTGTTACACCACAGAAAAATAAGAAAAATATTATAATCATCAAACTTTTTTTTTTTTTTTTGTTTTTTTCACTTCAAACTGTCATCAAATCTTCAAATCCGGACCATCCACCGGGTGTGCTC
Source organism: Zanthoxylum bungeanum (assembly GCA_019454045.1). Lineage (NCBI taxonomy): Eukaryota > Viridiplantae > Streptophyta > Magnoliopsida > Sapindales > Rutaceae > Zanthoxylum > Zanthoxylum bungeanum. The sequence continues at coordinate 12,489 of SKCR01005277.1, read as the reverse complement.
GATCAGATTATTGCTTATATTCTTTAGATAACACTGCAGTAAAGAAGGAAAAAAAAAAAAGAAAGAAACAGAATCTGATATCACTTATTTTTTGTCCACTCAAATCACGTACAAGTTTATTAATAAAGGAAAAAAATTTATTAACTTTCAATGAATCAAATGTCAGTCAGTTCATTTACGCTTTCTTCTTCTTGGCTGATTGGCGTTCCTTCTCCATATGTTCAAAGAGGCTTCCATCATAAACAGCTCTGATTGTGTCTTTATGCAGCAAACCGTTCTTGTCCTTGCAAAGAATATACAATATCTTCCATTCTGAGTAGCTAGCAACCCTGCAAATTGTTTCAAGATCTTTGTTTTACAGTTCTTACATAACACACACAATTCTCAAAGATGTGATTACGTTAAATTGATTGTTGGAAATTCAAAAGAGAATAAGTTAAAAAAAAAAATTAAGAGGAAGAAAAAACCAACCGCCCTCCAAAATCCTTGGGTTCCCTGTTAGCTTTTAGCATTCCCATCAGCTCATCGGATGTCAAAGCATGAGGGTGTGATCGTGCATGTTTGCTGAAAATTTCTTCAAACTTCGAAGGAACAAACCTGTGAAAAATATTTGGTGTAAATGAAATGATTTGAGAATCAACGTAACTGAATAAACAGAGGTGTAACCGTGTACACATGTATTTTTGCCATTTATATGATCCATCAAAGAGTATTAAGAAAACAATGATTTCAGTTTCAAATGACAATTGCTGAGATCTTCAATTCTTCCGTTCAACTTATAGATCCGGTTAAAAACAACTCAACAATAAAAATAGGCTGTTCAATATATAGTAAACTGTGAATGATCTGTTCATAAAGACAAAACAATCTAAATTATCCTTTCGCGAAACTAGATGAGTACCTAAAGGCTAAGGAAGAAGGTACTCGAAAATGTTAGCGACAAAACCATGAATACTTTTTATATTCATCTTAGATTAAGACCTATTCGTTTATTATTAACTTTAGATAAAAACTCAAAAAACAATCCTAGTCTCAAGATAAAAGCTAAGCTATGGTGCATGGCATGATATTGCAGTACTAGTAACTACATGCTGCCTCTATATGATCGATCACATTGCAAGATGAATAAGACAATAAAGAACAGCAAATCCTACTAAAAATGTGTAGATGCTCGGGAGTTTCAGCTTACTGGTTCCTCTGCAAGGAACAATAATTAAATGCAAACTCATAAAGATTATACCTTCCTTCAGAGTCATACACCCCAGAATCGCTGCCATGTTTGGCTTTGTGAATATTTTTAATCTCAATTGGGAAGAGTAAAGAAGGAAATTTTCCCTGCAGAACAAAAAACCATATCAATTATATAACCATATAGAAAATAAGGAATGAATAGGAACTTTAGCAAATAGTTTTTAAAGGTCAAACTAATTTCTTGTAAATTCTGTCAACCCCAATTAGGCCCGTGTGTTTTGCAATGAATTGCTTCTAGAAATTAGTGGTGGGTGTGTTAAGTTTATCATTCTATCTAAAAGCTTAAGCTTGAATCTTATCTCTAATATAGCTTGTTATGTGCAAAGTTTCGATTTAATTACTCAGTAGCTCTGCCATGGCACTAACTTGCCTCTAATAATATCATTTTAAAGTTTCTGTTTTACTTAAAAGCTTAAACTTGTAAGTAAATTCTGGATGCACTTCAAATTAAATATATATATTCGATTGACATATTATTGTTCAGGGGAGAAGTCAGGAAGTTATTTGATGGGAGATTTTTCAATTTTTAAAGATTTAATTTATAAACTTAGAGCGGTATCTCTATCATTTACCTAATATTAATTATTGGAAAAAAATTTGAGAAGGGTCGGCTGACCCCTCTCAATTGCAAGAGGCTTATCCCCTGTGTCCAAGAGACTATCTTCTAAGTTCCACATTCATATATTTTTTCACCACCCCATGCAAACAAATAATAATAATTTAAATAAATAATGTACCACATGGCCATCCAGAAATCAGAATCATGTGAAGTTGTGAACAACACAGAGTTAGTCTTGGTGGGGTATGATTTAGTGGCAAAAGGTATATAGGATTAGGTCTTGGGTTTGAGTTGAGGGATTGTTTTTCTTATAAGAGCTTAGGGTAGTGAGAGATTTTATATGTTTCGCTTAAATCCGGAGTCCGGGTCGGAATGGTTGATGAGATTTCCAACGTTTCCAAAAAAAAAAAACAATCCTAATTTAAATACTAGAAAACATATGATTGTATTCACATTTCACAAGTATTTAATCAATATCAATAATAATAATAATAACGGTTCCCACCAAATCTCAATTTAATATTGTTCATGAAATTACATATTCTCATTCCTGATATACTGATGATATGAAAAAAAGAAAAGCAACATTCTTTATTAGCGTTAGCAGGGTCTTCAAACACAAGACCACAAGATATTTTTAATTTATAATATATGGCGCCACCGAATTATTGGGTCAATTTTGATGCTAAATGGGGCCAAAGTAAGCAGGTGAATATTACCTACTCTAAAGTCTAAACAACAACACACATAGAAAATGCTAATGGATAATTCATAACTCAGAAATAAATAAAGAGTCTTACAGGGCGAGTTTTAGAACTGAGCCCAATATTGATAAATAGGGCAGCGCCGGTGGACAAAGGGATGCCACATCCAATTGCACGAAAACCTATCAACCCCAAAAAAATATCAAACAAAATTGTATTCATGCAAAAAATAGCACAATAAAATTTAATTGCAAGATAAATAATTTCACTTAATTTTTTTTTTAATATCGTTGTGTTATAAAAAAAAAAATAATCAAAGAAAGAGAACAAAAAAGTGAAGAAGAAAAGAACCTTTGAAGGTTTCCCAAGGATACACGATACCGTCGTGATTTCTGTCGAAGAAAGCTACATGCTTCTGCAGCACGTTCTCGTTACTCGGAATAATTTTTCCTTTTTCTGTAAATATTCCCCCACCCAAAAAAAAAAGAAAAAAGAAACCCATTTATTATAACTTTAAAACAATCAATTTTAACAAAACATGCATACCTCGAGACTCAAACCAAAAAAAATATATATATATATGAAAACAAAAAAAAAATTAAAAATTAAAATAAACATGAATGATCTTGATACCTTGATGGTTAGTGTTTGATGAATCAGCAGGCGAAGCCATGAGGAAGAAAGAGAGAGAAGTGAAGCGTTGATGATGGTGGGTTTCTTTTCAAGATGGGGAACAAAATAAACTGAAGCTAACTGGCTTTGCTTTAATGGATTCTGTTGTGCAGTTATTTCTCAAATAAAAGGAGAATATAAAACAGCTATATATATATAGGGGATAAAGGATAAAGGTGACTCAATGCAACACACGCCTTAACTATAACGCTAAGCAAGTCATGGAATCAACAGCTGTTCTTTTCCATTCAGGAAAAAAAAATCTGGAATTATTTTGTTATAAAACCCAACCGAATCTTTTATTAATTAACTAATTAATAATTTATTTATTTAGTTGTGCCGATTGGCGGTTTGTTTTTCTTTGATTGTGAAATTGAGAGCAGCCACTTAGTGTCTATTTATTGGTAAATGATTTAAAATTTAATTTTATATTTTAGATTTAAGTCCATAAATATATATTTTTTAAATATTTGAGACAATCAAAAATTTTATCTATTCTACTTAAGTCCATAATTTGACGACATGATTTTCAATATTAAAAAAATAATAATAATCGCTGCTTTTTTGAGTGTCTCCACCATTGAACATGTTTGCTCTCATTAAGATTTTTTTTTTTTTTGATTGTTTTGGACTTTTAGTGTGAACAATGTTTTCTTTTTTGTCCTTGGATTTTGGGTTCCAATCGATGAGACAGAACGGGATTTGTAATCTCAAACCCGTTCCATTTATCCTTGAGATAAAATTCATTTTAGTTACGTGTCATATCTTATTAAATTTCGTCTCATCTCATTATCTTGTCTCACATTGTTTGAATTTTTAAGATAATTTTTTATCTCGTTTCATTTAAAAAAAAAAACATAAAAATATCTTTCAAATCACATTCTCAATAGAATGAGATCTCATTATGACGGGACATGATGGAAAAAATTATCATCTGTACTTGGATTAGAAATAGCAAGTCATTATCACTTTTAGTTTCTTAATATGGCCGTTTAAATGGGTAAATTTTCAATTTCAAAAGCTTCATTCAACTAAGTATGCAAGAAGCCATATTAGTGAAATTAATTTTGAAAATTTTGAGTTTTTAGGTAAATGCTCACTGTTTGCAGTAAGTCAAGTCCAATAACTAAATGTGTAGCATCACTTATAAAACAATAATACTATATATGGTTGATTGATGCTACACATATTTAATTGGGATACGATGTGATGTGTTATTTTAAGGTGTCATTATTTTAACTACGATAAATCTCTGGAATCTGGCTAATAGTGGAGGTCACGGTTAGGAACTGTAACTCAATCATATGGTTACGATTTACTTTTGGGGTGAGCATTAACTGAACCAAACCGTACGGTTTGATAATGATTAATCTTTTTTTAATTTAAACCAAAATTATAAAATAATATTTGATTGCAAATAAATGTTAAAACATTTTATTACAAAGAGCTTGCACTTAATTTTTACATGATTAAGCTACCTCGGTATCCTCATGGGGTATAGAAAGGAATCAAAGTTCATATGATTCAGATACAATTTTTTTTTTAATTAGTGGCCCCATTTGTTTTACATGACTAAAATTTAAAAATTTGCAAGTTACATTTTATTATTATTATTCTTTAGGGGAAGGCGGATCCATCATCGCTGAGCCTTCAGTTCCAGTATCGGTGTGATCAAAATTTTTAAAAGAATCCAGTACGTGCTCTTGTTGTCGTAGTTCGGCTCTTGACCAATCAATAAGATAAGCTTGGACTTCTAGAGATAAAGGATGTAAAGTAGAACTTCTGGTGTTTAGGATATTGCCTCTTTATTTCTTTACATTAACCATCTACTTCCAGTAGGGAGCCTTTAGGGTTCGACAGAGTGATCCAATACTAACTGATTTCACTGTGGATTAGAGGTCGTACACACTGTAGGATTGAAGTGAGGTTTGTCGATATGTCTATGACGTTGGCGACCACTACACTGTTGGGCTCGCAGCCTGTAGAGAGTACGGATAGCCCCACGGGGGGACTAACCGGAGAATAATGGAGTCAACACCCAATATGAAACACTGAGAATGATTTAAGGCCATATTACACCACTTGTAAGGTCCGACCTTAAACTCGTTTGAGTTTGGAATGGTCTCTTACTGATGCTAGTATAATTTTTACGCTCAAAGAATGTATTCCCACATTATATAATGTAGTCACATACAATACAATTTATAAAGCATACAAGGTGCAAACATATAATAGTAAAGAAACAACAAACAATGAATAAATATTTAGAAACTAATACAATGTCAACATGATAATAAGTAAACAAATCAAAGCATGCATCACATCAACCTGACTTTGTGGAAGTCTGACTGGACATTCTTATGTGACATTGGTGTCTGGTCGGACATAACTCATGTCTGGCCGGATGTGTTTCAAAAACCAGAGAGATACAGAGGACAAATAATACTTAACTAGTATAATAAATAAAAGACCATGAAACATAACAACATTAATAGTATGCGATTTGAACACATCATAATACATATCCGGACAAAAATATTTTTGGTACTTAACGTCCGAATATTTTTATCAATGTTCGGCTGTATATATTTCATAATTGGCCGGATATAATTGGAAAATCATATAGTAATTAGAACAAATCATGTATATTATACTGTCATGACTAGTAAAATAAACACATGCATATTAATAGTTATCAACATAATAAAACAACTAAACATGCAAAATTTAACAATGATGAGCGTAACATAAAAAATAACTAATCATGCAATAATCTAGAGAAAAATAGCGAACACTCCCTGATATGTTTATATGTGGCTAGATGTGTGTGCATGTCCAGCCGGACGTGATGTACGTCTAGCTGGAGATACTGTGTCAAAAATAAAATCTCAAATTTACATTCAAATGACAAAGGGTGTCTTCAAGTTGTATATTTTCTATGTAGTTTGGCTTGGGAGACGTCTCTGAACGTCGGGTAGTTTCCGGATTCGCACCAGAGGGAAGAAACTCCAAGAATTTATGGGTATTCACTCATTGTTTCTTTCTAAAGTAGCAGAAGGGAGACATGATCTCTCCTTGAGCTCCCGCCTGTCTGCGTAATCACAGTCTGTAATATCCGACTCATGTCCGGCCGGATATTAAATTTGAATTATATGTCCGGTCGACCATACCACTTTAATGTATGCCCGATTAGATGTTTAATTTGAATTTTATATCCAAGCGGCCATGATCAGATGTTGTGATTTTGGTAAATGACAATCTACACATTTAATGACAGTTGTTTTTAGGGTTTTCAGGGCATATCCGACCGGATTTGCTGGTTAGAGAGAAGGTAGGTTGGACATAGGTGATGTTTGATTGACTTTTGACAATATACCCTGAAGTTCATTTCATTCATGGTATTTATTCTTGAAATTTCCCAATTTTCAGAGGGTGTCTCCGTAAGAGACTCATCATCAGATTATGTGTAAAAATACAATGTCTACAGATACGCATATACTTGTCAAATAATTCATCAATATTATTTCTTACCTCATCAATAATTACAAACAATCTTGACTTTAATTGTTGTAATAGATAAAAAAAAAAACCAAAGTACTTTATAAACCATCAATTTTAAATCTTAAATAAAAAATAGTTGCAACAAGATAAAGCTTTGGTATTTGTTTGAAATAAGTAAGCTATTTTTATTTCATTAAAAAAAATACAATCTTTCAAATCCGAATTTTCATCAATTTCATCTTCTTCACATTCATGTAAAGTCTCAACAATGTTAAGAGCTTAATACATAAAAATATTAGAAGTAGAATAATAAACAAATCTTAAATTATTAGTTGCATCGTTAAAAAATTTTAAGATATTCAAAATTTTAGCACAAAAATCCTAATTACTAAGATACAAAAGAATTTGGGTATGATATTGAGATACAAATGCACACAACAAATCTTTATATTCAAAACTTTCATTAAATGGAAAATACGTTGCATTCCAACGTGTTGGAACATCACGCGAAAACTTTTTGGGTCGAACACTGTTGCGTTTACAAAACTTACCTCATTCTCTTATACATTTACTGTATGTTCATATTAAATTAAGTATTTGTTTAATTGATGTAATATGCGAACTCAAAGTTTTTAAACATTCTTGTACACATAAATTTAAAATATGGCATACACAACGAATATGAAAAAATTTCCCTCCAACATTAGGTTGACAAATTGATTTAAATTCATTGATTGAGGCTGTGTTTGCAAATGCATTATCAAATCCAATAGTTAAAACCTTATGCAATACAAAAATTCTTTTTTGAATCATCCATTCATCATTGATACGATGACAAATAACACCCATGTATGAATGTGATTGCTAATGGTCACTATAAATTGATATACAACCTTTATGTGATTTTTAAAAAAAAAAAAATTATTTTCAATTTTTTTTCTATTAATAAATAATTCAATAATTTTACGATTACATGTATTCCTAAGAACTCTACATGTAGCAGGATTAGCAATTTTATGCATGAAATTATTAAATGTTATTTTTTCACCAAAACTAAATGTTAAGTGTTTCATAAAAATAAATTTAGTCAATTCTTATTTAAAACATACATCAGTGTATTTGAATAATTGAGTATTAGAAGATGAAAACTCATGTCCAGGACTAGAAGTGTAGATCCTTATTTGTTGTTGGGTTTTGTCGATCCCGTATTCAGCTGGATTATATTTCCTCATGTGGGTTGTCAAGCTTTCGTACCCATCGCTATGTTTATACATTATTCCATAATAATTGTAAACATCGTTCTCCTCACCAACACTATTTACTATTATATGAAAATATGTTGTGAATATATTAGACCCTCGACTTGACGAGCGCCTCAATGGTGGTGGAGATATTACTTTATTGAGTAGGGAATTGCTTAGCTTCTTTATTCATGGATGGAACATCGATATTTTGTGATGACCTTGTCATTTTTTCTTAAAGAATATAGATAATTTGAGAAATTGATATTGAGATTGAGAATGAGAATTTAGAATTGAGAGATCGAAAGGATTAAGAATAGAGAGATTAATAAAATTGAGAGAAATTGAGTGAGTTTAGAAATTGGTTTGAGGGGTACTTATAGATTTTTTTTTTTATAATTTTACTATGCCAAAAATACTTTCAAATTATAGTTGTTATAAAGGGTATTTTTGGATTTTCTTATATTTATTTTTTTATTTAAGAAAAAAATAAAAAAAAATATTAAAGCAGCCTATAAGCTCAAATTTTGGAGATTTTGAGAGTAGATGTTGGAAAATTTTTTAAAAAGTTAAAATATTTAAAGCAAGCTAAGTTGTACCGAAAATTGATTTTTCGAAATGTGTTGACCGAAGACCGGCCCTAAAGAGAGCCCAGGGCTTCATCTTAGTAAGAAAAATAATTCTTATTTTATTTCACAAAACTATTTCATTCTTTTCATATAGAACATACCTTTTAAATACTTGTTATACAATTTTTAATAAAAACTCATATTGATAATTCAATTTTTTGGTTAAAAACTATAATCTAAAAGTTATATTTAAAGAGACTTTGTTTGAAAAGTAATATCAGATGGAGCCTAATACTTGTAGTACAATCTAGAGATCTGTCAAACATTACACTTAAAAATATGGTCACATTAATATACGAAGATAAATACACCAGCTCTCAAAAGGTGTGCCTTGTAGCCATAAGGCTTCGGATTTGATATAAGCCTAATATTTTTTTTTTTAATTTGAGTAGAGTTTTATGGATTAAGAAAATTATTTGTATCCATAGGATAAGCTCAAATTTTGAAGATTTTGAGGATAGATTTTAGGAAAAATTTTTAAAGAGTTCAAATGTTTAGAATATTTTTATTTTATTTCACAAAACTATTTCATACTTTTCATATATAACATACCTTTTAAAAACTTATCTTACAATTTTTAATAAAAGCTATATTGATAACTCATTTTTTGTTAAAAACTCTACATCTAAAAGTTATATTTAAAGAGACTTTGTTTGAAAAGTATTAAAGTAAATATCAGATGGAGCCTAATACTTAGTAGTACAGTTTAGCGATCTGTCATACATTAAACTTAAAAATATGCTTCCACAAATATACGAAGATAAATATACCAGCATTTAAGAGGTATGGTTTGGTGGTATAAAAATTAGAATTTGGTTGCCCAGATCCTATATTCGAATTTGGGGTGAATTTCTTATAAGAGCCTAAGGCAGTTATGAATTTTATTTATTCCGTTTAAACCTGAATCAGTGATTTAGCGATGAGATTTTCAACATTTAAAAAGAAAGAAAGATAAATATACCGAAAATGAGTTCTCTTAGACAAAAACTCGAACCACTGGAGCTCATACTGACACGCTTAAAAAATAGTTCTTTACTACCAAGTATAAGAGTGTCAAAGTAATAAAATAATTCGGTAAGTCCGGGATCGATCCACAGAGAATAGATTTAGTAAAATAAAATAACAATTTGAGTAAAAATAAAAATTCTTGATTTGTTTGAAGTGATTAGAGATTTTTAAATTGGACTGAAATAATAAAATAAAATACTGGGGTTAGGGTATCCACTTTTAATATTTTAAATTTAGAAATCTCACTTTTTATAATATATAAATTGTCATTATTACCTAATTAATTTATTTCAGGAATTAATTATGCCAAAATATATAAAACCAACCATAAAGGCGGTGATAACTTTTATTATAACAAGTCCAGTTAGGTACTCAATTATGCCAAATAAATGAAACCAGCCATATAGGCGGTAACAAAATTTGTCAATAATTAATCCAGATTTAAATTAAATATTAATCATTAGATTATAATTTATATATTATAATATAAGTGAGATTAAACTATATATTTTTTTAAAAGCTTCACTCTTACCCCCAACAAAAAGAAATCAGCTACTCATAATTTGAAAAAACACAAACATAATTTTATTATTAAAAGAAAAAAAAAATTATAAGAAAACTTTATAAAAATAAAACACAAAAGAGTTGGAAATCCATAAATTTTCAGAGAAAACTATGGAATCCAGACTGAGGAAAATGAGGTACATAGCACCTCTATTTATAGAGGTGCTCGCACCTCCTAATGCAATTGCAAATTCAATTTCCAATTGCAATTGCATCCACCAAACATACCACCAAACATGCAATTTTTGGTGGGAGATGATGGTGAAAGATGATGACAATCCATTGAAAGTGGATTGCCATCAAAATATTAATTTTATTATATTTTTATTTTTTGATTTGACTTAACTAATTATATATAACATACTTTGGATCTTTGTCAATTTCGGTCTTGAAAACTTCAGAATTAGAAAATCATGCCAGCAGTAAAGTTATAGATCTTTGAGTCTTCTTTTATCTGAAACTGGAATCACTTCAATCCGATATCGGAGTAAAATGTTATGAAAAAAATAAGAAAATTGCACAGAGTTGGAATTTCCGAAGTTGCACACTGTTAGAACGCCCTATTAAATTTATGGCCTCCAAAATTCAAATATCAAGTCCATTTTTCTAGATTTACGTCCAAAGTATTATTTCACCTACATAAAAGATAAAAATCACAATAAAAATATGTAAAACATAAATTTAATTATTATGCTAAATTAAGGGGATTGATGAAACTATAAGTGTAAAATGATTGATTTTTCTTTTAATAAATATGCATTTTTTAGTGTTCATCACACCCCCAACCAGCTTATTACTAGTCCCCAGTAATTTAAGCGAAAAACTTTAAAAAGATAAATTCTTATCCAAAATTAATAATTATTTTCTTTCTTTCTAAATGATCAAACAAATAAATTCTCCTGTACTTTTTACCCTTCTTCCATACACACATAAAACAATGTATCAATCAATTCATTGTGCCCACAATATTCACAGGTCTTGTTGAAAAGAGAGTAATATTTTTGTCCTAAAATTAAATTAGAGTTCACACTTTTTTGGCAATAAAAGTTTATTTATAAATACAAAAATAGTTTTTTTTTTAATAATACATCTTCAATCCTTGTAACGAGCTTTAGGCCAGTGACTCCCAAACCAGTTAGCTTTATGGCACTAGGTGTTAAGACACTCATACATAGTTAATTGCTCGGATCTCAGATATTAAAAAGAAAAAGTGTCCAATTTCCTTAATCTTTCTCTTTAACCCATGTAACGAGCTTTGAGTCAGTGACTTCCAGACCAATTGTGTAACATCCCCGATCTGGGAGATGTTACCGGAAGAGGATAGATTGTACTAACCCCCATAAGCCTATGACTTTCTAACCATGGACAAATACTAATATTCTTTTCTTTAATTGATTATGCTAAGTGTGGGACCGTAGCCCAACTTCAAAATTATTACATACAACTCAACATCTGAACTGAAAACTCAATAATACACTTTTATAATGACTGTCTACAAGTCAAAGACTAATACAAAACTTTTAGTTGACTCCGACTGACTCACACTCTATCTAACTTGTACTTGTGGACTCCATCCATAGTGACTGCAACAGTATCCGTCCTCCCGAGCTCGTCCTCCGAGAAACCTGCAAAACAAGGAAACTGGGAATGGAGGTTAGATCATCGTACGATCTAAGTGAGTGGATGAAAAACTGAAATACTGATATGAAATCATTCGGTTCTAAAATCAAAGCTTCAAAGAAATGACTTATATGAAAACTCTCTTTCTGAAAACTTTACTTGAAATCTCTTTTATAAAACTTAACCTTTCTGAAAACTGCTTTTTAAAATCTGATCTCTGAAAACTGTTTCCTGAAACTCTGATATCTGAAAACTCTTTTCTGAAAATCTGATGTCTTAGTACTGATCTGTATCTGAAAACTTGACGTATGAGGGCGTTACGTATCGTCGTCCCCCCATACGCCTAACTGGAGCCAGCAGTGAAAATCCATGACTTTGGGGCGTTAGGTATCGCCGTCCCCCAAAGCATGCCACTACTGTCCCTGAAACTGGTGGTCTTGGGGCGTTACGTATCGCCGTCCCCCAAGCCATAAAACTAGAACTGGGGGTGCGGATCTATGCTACCCTTCAAGCTCTGAAACTAGGGTCTAGGGGCGTTACGTATCGTCGTCCCACTAGCAATGAACTAGGATATGTGGGCGTTACGTATCGTCGCTCTCCAGTCCTCTACATGTGCACATGTCCTATGTCCGTCAATTCCAGGCTATCTCAAGTTACATACTGGGGTGGGTTTTTCCCCTATGCCCCAAAAAACATAAACTCATGCTTTAAATCTCAAGACTGTATAAACATTTTCTGAA
>SKCR01005276.1:0-26081 GCA_019454045.1 Zanthoxylum bungeanum | reverse complement strand
TTTGACTAAACCTTTGACGAGACAAGAGTAGTCCTGAAGATAATCTCCATGCAATAAGCCATCAAATATCCTGGTGGTGCTTATGCTTCGGCTCAAAAAGGCCATCCGGACCTGAATATCAGAAAACAGACATCACACAGAGACTGTTAGAAAAATGAAAATATATGTATGAAATTGGAATTACAGTATACCAGAAATCCTATGTTCACCGAGCTGCTGCCGGAAAACTTCGCAACTTTCTACAGCTTGTAAAAACTCATTGCTGACCACATAGATGCGCTAGAAAAAGTTTGTAATCATGACTATGCAAGTCTTGTGAGGCAAATTAACTTGATTGCCTAGCGGTAAACGGTAATAAACATAAACCTTATTTAACAATACCAATAATTAGTAGTGTTACTGTTACAGTGCCTATATCAACTGTGATACTAACACCCTCCCTGGATGACCTAAGTGTCTCTAAGGTTGTTTATTTTCTTAAAAAGTTCATCCCCACTCCTGGTTTAGTTGAGAATCCTGCTCTTCACTCGGTATGCTGAGAAATAAAAATGATATCAACAAACGAAGAAATGAACAGGAAATTAATATACAACTACCACTAAGCAATTATAAAATGCCAAATGATACAACTTCAAATATTAGAAAACTTGAAAAAGATCAACAAGGTTGATAAATATGAATGCCAAAAATGCCATCAGAGAATGAAATCAGTTGAATACTTGAATCTAAAGCTAACAAAATTAAAAAATTAACTCATGTATGGAAACATACCCCATGGGAACTCCTTATTGCGAATGTGCAGATACGGGTATTGCTACATACACCAAAAAAAAAAACCATGATGAAAACTTTCAGATGCTTGAAGTAGACACCTTTACAAGAAGCATACATAGCAAGAAAAAAACTACGGAAAAAAAAAAAAAAAAAAAACCCTGATGAAAAAAGAGAGAGAGGAGATATCTAACAGGAGGCTCTTCATGGTGGGGATGACCCTTTGAGAGGTTATAAATTGCTAAAACGGTGCATGTAGCAACTCCTAAATATGTTATCTTCGCCCATTTCTCAGCCTCATCTGACACAAATTTCAATAAAATCAACAAGGCAATTAAGAAACAATTTATTTTATTAAGAAAGTCTCCTAGAAGAAGATTAAAATAGACAATATCTCATAACCAAATGGAGTGCAAGAGAAAGAGTTATGCTGTTAAAGGCGCCGCCTAATCGGCGCTTACGTGAGCACTTAGAAGGGCTTTTCAAACAGCGGATAGGAGGCATCTCTATGCTGTCAAAGGCTGTAGGCGGGGCAACACAATTTGGTAGACCAAGTGTCACCTTTGACCAGTCAAAGAATGAGTAAACTAGTCAAACATGAAAATTTTATCTAATATATAAGGAATCATACATTATAATACCTAAGCGCCGCCCAAGTTCCGCAGGCAGCTATTTAAAAAACCGCCTAAGTGCCCGCCCAAGCACCACTTAAGTGGCACCTTTAATAGCATAGGGTATTTTAAGTTAAGACTCTATATTAGATGAAATTATAGACTCTATATTAGATGAAATTATGTATGTTTGAGTTTGACTAGTCAACCCATCTTTTGGCCGATCACTTAAGCGGGTTGATGCAGCATAGACAGCAGATAATTATGACCTTGGAATTATTACTTTCCTCTGTTTTTACATATCCTTAGAAACACAGCTTAAATATTCCGCAATTTCTTTTGCTTTTTAATCTCTCCAATTTTCAACCATTTCCAAACTTTCTTAGCACTTAAATCATATCCTAAGACTAGATACAAGAAAGAAATATTTATCACAATAACTACTTAATAAAAACTGAGCTAAGAAAACTCACGAACAAATCAAAGGCACAGAATCTGTAGGTCAAATAATAAATCATCTGAAATGAGATTATATCAGTGGAAGAAATGATTTACAGGAATCATCGTGACGAGCAGAGGAAGCGAAACCACGCTTTGGAGGAGCGGAGGAGGTTCTAGAACACCCGCGAAGAGCCGTTCGCAGGAGACCAGATCGAACCAGAGCAATCGGCATTGCTTTTTTGTTTTTTGTTATCTTTTTCGAAGTTTCTAGCTGATGACTGATGTCTCTCGACACCTCTTCTTACAAAGAAGTCAGAATCAAACCCGGCTTAATGTTTTCATTCTGCACGTGCTAAATGTGTGATCTTTTTGGGCTTTGGGTTGCAGTTATGAGTTTAGAAAAATTGATTCGTTTAATAAATAATTCAATTTGATTTGATTCATTTATAAATGAAATTGAATATGAAATTGAATTCAACAATTCATTTATTTATTTCATTTTGTTAGTTTTTGTTATTTTTAATTAAGTTTGAGAAGTTACAGTCATTTATCACATGAAAAATATTATTTTTTGAAACGTTGGAAATCCCGTCTTCAAACCACCCGATCCAATCTTAAGCAGAGCAAATAAAACCACCGATTATCTCATGTTCTTATAAAAAAATACACCCCCGACTGTCCTAATGAAAATATTGTTGCTTAGTTTTAATGGGTATTTTTTTAATAAATTTATTAATTATGTATTACTTACATATATGTTTAAAAAAAATTAATGGAAGTAAATTATGATAATTTATGTCTTTGATTCGTGTCAAGACTAAACAACTATTCATTTATTAAATAAATTAAATATGAATCATGATATTCTGGTTTGTTTAGTAAACAAATTGAATACAAATCAACCATATTTCGATTCAATTCGTTTATGCACAAATTCGATTAGTTTATATATTTTATCTTCCCTAATTTGACTCTCTTTTCTCGTATGTACTCTCTCTTAAGTGTCATCTTCATTCCAGACTCGGCCACCGATCCGGTTTGGTTCCGAATCAGAATCGAACCCCGATTCCACAACTCAACCGCAATAATGGAAACATGTGCTGCCAATAACTCTTTAGTAATAATTGATAATACATGAAATACATTTTGATGTCGGTTTTGCCAGTTAAGGACTTGAAAATTTTTACTCACTAGACTTTCAGCAAGAAACTCGAAATTGGTAGATAAATAATTATTTAATTCCGGGTTATTAGTAATGTTATCCATATGTTTTTTATTTCTTTGTAGTAACCAACGATCACCTACACTAAGTCTTGATTGTATTACGGGTTCGCTACTACTAGATTGTCCCACTGATTGTAAATTATATCTACTAACATAATCATTAAATAAATAAATCTATTAAATTATTTTTTATTTTAGCTATTATTCTTGTAATATCAATTTCATCTATTATTTCTAAATATCCATAGTAAGTTTGTAAGACACTATTCAAACCTTCTAATTTAAATCTATGATAAAAAACTGTGGCAATAAGATAAAGTAATGGAATGTCTCTAAAATAATGCAATAATTTTTGTTTCATAATGTGAGTTCCATTTTTATTGGCATGTGTCCGTGACAAAACAAGTTCAATTGAGTTGTAATCTTTCATGAAGATCTTGGAGCAATTGGACTGGTTTCTGGCTGCTGTGCATCAGACATGCGTTCGTGGTGCGTTTGTTGCAGTGTTCGAACGATTGGCGTTGGTGCTGCGTTCGTTATTTGGTTCGAACGTTTGACGTTAGTGTCACGTTCTCTATTGGGTTCGAACGGGATCATTCCAGAGAGCATCCGTTCGTATTGCGTTCGAGTGGCGTTCGAACGAACCCTTTCCAGTAGCCTCGCGTTCGAGTGGCGTTCGAGTGGAGTTCGAACGCCAGTCGCGTCTGTGCGCGTTTTTCCCTTGTGAAACCCTAATTTTACACCCTACCTATAAATTAAACACTTAGCCGTCACTCCCAAAATGACCCCAAGAGTTGAAAAATAGAAACCCTTTGAGCCAAAACCTTTCAAAGCTTTCAACTTTCTTTGATTCCACCATTGAAGACTTCTTATCTCCTTGTCTTATTCATTGATGGTGTGAAAGTTTTTTTGATAAACCTTCAACACAACTTAACCCAAATTCCCTAATCCTTTTGAGTTCTTTAAGAGGAAGTTTGGTAGTCGGAGTTCCGACGTCATTGGTGATATAATCTACTCAGAGACTTCAGAGGTTCTGAAGAAAACTGTGGGTCGCGGGCTTGAGGAGTTGCCTTGAGTTCATGCAGTATTGAGGTACTTGAGTCGGTGGAGTTGCCACCATAGGTCTTGACCATCGTTGTAAGTTATTCACTATATAGTGGATTCATGTGGTAGCCTATACCCGGAGTGGTTTTTTACTCGCAAGAGTTTTCCACTTCGTCACCAAAATTATTGTGTTGAATTTTGTGTGATTGATTTACTTTTCCGCAATTTCTATTATTGATTAATATTGTGGATTTTATTGTTGTTGGTTGATTTGGTAATTGCCTGTCTCAATTCCATAGTAGCAGTAATTAAGACTTATCCTGTTTATTGTTTGTAATTCCGTATAGGGTCAGAACCTAGGATAAACCCTGAATTTTCACATAACATAGCTTCAAGCAAAATAATATCATTGGGATCAGAATTTCCAACATGGTAATATAGAGTACTAATAATGTTCAAATTTTTAACAATAAATAAATATATCGTAGGATAATAAACTCCGCTAAAAACTTTTTTAGTATCATTAAAAAATTTTAAAATCTTTAAAAAAATTTCACAAAGATCCCATTAACTATGAAAAGTGTGATATGTTAAACATGTTGAGAAAAAAACTACATAATGCATCTTTGTCCTGGAAAGCTTGACATAAAAGAAAATAAGTTGAATTATAACGTGTTGGAACTTCTCGTGAAAATTTTATCGCTTTAATACTATTTAATTTACAAAACTTGGCTTATTCTCTATTAACTTGAGAATATAACCAAATGCAATTAAGTTCAATCTTTAATAGGATTAATGAAAGGTGCTAAACTAGTCAGACCATCTTGAACACATAAATTAATGACATGACATGTGCAACGAACATGAAAAAATCAACCCCTAAATTTGGTTCGTATATTTCTGTGAAATCTTTAATTAATGCAATATTTGTAGATGCATTATCAAAACCAATTGTTAAAATTTTACGTAATAAATCGAATTCATCAAAATTTACTTTCATCATTTTATAAATATTTTGTACAGTATGTTGTTCATCAAAAACTCTAAATGCAATAAGTCATCTTTGCATGCTCCATGATGCATCAATCTAATGACAAAGTCACACTCATGTATGAGTGTGTTTGTCAATGGTCAATCCAAATATCAGAACAAATAAAAAGACGACCTTTAATATCCTTAAATGTTTCATTTAAATTTGACGTTTTGTTATATTTATAGTCATTGTACATGCAGCAGGATTTAAAGCATTTTGAACATAATTAGTAAAAATAATTTTTTCACCAAAACTTTTAAAAAAGATGTGTCATACTAGTTAATTTAGCAAATTCTTCTTTATTTTTAGCATCGGAATATTTAAATAAATATAAAGAACTCTTACCTTTTCTAAATGATGCGTACCAGGCCATTAGAGTTTGTATTGTATCAAGTCCGATTTCAACGGCATAATGTCTTTCAAGTGCTTTATCATATTGTCATATCCACTAGTAAATTGTAAGAAACCCCACAATAGTTGCATATTGCTCTTGTATCTTCATTTTTAGTCTGGACTAAATGAAAATAAATTTTGAAAATATCGGAGGAACAAGACTTAACTTCTCTTCTCCGTGTACCGATACTAGGGCCGCTCTCTTGGGTTTGCACATTTGACATGATGTTCTCAGATGAACTTGCCATTTTTTGTTAAAGAAATTTTAAAGAATGAGAGAATTGAGAATGAGAAATTGTAGATGAGAGAATGAGAGAATAGTAGAAATTGAGAGAATTGTGAATTGATGTGTTGAAAAAATAAAAAATGACCCTTATTTATATATTTACCTAAAATGCCCTTAAAACTAGCCGTTATATTATTGTTATTAAGGGTACATTAGTAAATTATATATTATATTTATTAATTTTTTTTTTGTAATTTAAGGCAGGGAGCAACGCTACTAGCCGTTGGAAGCATACAGTTCCAACCAAAACCATTTGGTTCCGGTTGTAATTGTTTGGTTCAGTTAGGGGTGAACCCTAATCGAACCGAAAACTTTCGATTCCGATTCCGAAATCAAAACCGAAACCGTCCAATTTCAACCGATTCGGAATCGAAACCATGATCAGATCTATTTCACTCTTACATTACATCTTTATCACCACTACGTCCATCATCACCACCACCACTACTTCTCTCTAAAAATAATTAAAGCTTTACTATGTAATTAATCTGCCATTTAAATCTTATTGCCCAATATAACATATTATTGTCTATACTTTTTCATACGAGACCAAAGTTCAATGTTGACCACATTAATGGTTTTCAAGATAAAGTAGTCCAAGTAACTTGAGCAACAGGCTCTTCCGCTGCTGGTTTCAGAGATGAATTTTATGCTTGAAGTTTCATCTGAGCAATAATAGTCCATAGCTGCACATTCTCCGCTGACTGGAGTTGCTCACACCAAGTATAAAATAACAGCTCAAGATTAGAAAACACATACTTGAGCTTCCCAAAGTTGTTGAGCTTCAGAAGAGTTTTGTCATTGGTCTGAGAATTCTTCTTTGAGAGGATTAACCGACAGATGGCGAGCTACGGGGCATCGGTGGAGGTGTTGAAGAGGAATACACATATCCTACTCAGTAATTAGGGTTAGTAAATGAGTCAGACTTTGAAAAATTTAATCATATTTTAACTTTATTTAAAATATATCTGTTGACAAAAGAAAATCTCCATAGGACAAGCGAACAGGTACCATGCCACTGAATTATTTACAAACAGGGCGACGATAGGAAGAGCAATCAGAACGATCGCCAGATGACGCAACGACTAGGACGACAAAAGAGTCAGGACGATTAATACATGCTGCAGTTGATCCCACGATTTAGCGGTTAGATAGTACTACCCATGACTAGGCAGTTCATCGCACATAATTTGACAATTCCCCATGATCAGGCAGTTGTGACACATAACCCGGTGGTTAGAGGCATGATCCAGCAGTTGCAGAGAAGTCGGGTTGCTCTCTGCTACGTCCCTACCACCACACTAAGGGCATAAAAGGCACTTCTGGCCTCGGCGCCACACTTCGGGTGAACAGGACTCACAGAGGAGACCGCCTAAGATAAGGATCGAGGGTTGTTTTTCAACTATTTTCTGATTCACAAGATCCATTGTTGTGGCGAGTGAAGAGCATACTCATAGAGATAGATAGAGGTGAACTGAAAACTCATGGATAAGTAATAGTAGCTGAGGGAAGACTCCCTCGTGCTTTGAGAGAGAACCTTCCTTATAACTATTTAGCTGAACATGAGAGAAAACTCAAATTTTATTTTACTTAAGGTTTTGTGAAAAACCCAACTTGATTACAAACTAAAATCCTCACTCCTTATATAGATGGAGGAGAGCAGACACAAAGCATCTGTGGTGGGACCGCACCAAGGGATAAGATCAAAATAAAGACCACTCCTTTAATAAAGTTAAAGGAATCTACTTTTACAAAAGCAAAAGAAAAAAATCAAAGAAAAGATGCTAAAGCATGACATGACATAAAGTAAAAGCAAACTAATCATGCTGTCTAAAGCATGAATTATTGAAACAAAACGACAAATTACATCGAGTTTTGTGAAGGCGAGAGATTGAAGTTGTCATAATCTGAATCATCTGAATCAATCTCACCATAGACATTTACCACCAAGGATCACTAACTGGGTACATGTCTTCAGCTCGGCTAGGGCATGGTTCTTCTGGCTTGGTGCCACTTGACTCTGCCATTATTGATACAAAATCTTCATAAGGCTTGAGAATTTTGGAAGAAAATATCAGTTGAAGACGGAGTTTCTTGTTTAATAATTATGCCGCTGAATTCTTAGGATCTGGACTTTTAGGACAGATGATAAGTTCATGTCTTGGTCCTAAAGATGTATGTGAGAGATCATGATCTTTAGCCTGAAAATGATTAATTTCTAAAGAAAGTTTTTCAGATTTTTTAATAAGCCAAGATCATTTTGGAGGCAGAAGTATCTGGTATAACTTTCCATTCAAAAGCTTGCTCCTGAGCCCAAAATAGTTTTGTATCAGGATGTTGGAAGTAAGGCCTGCGGACAATGAAGATAATTCGAATTTGTCCATTTCTTCCTTAGGTTTATACCATAAGTTAAGCCTTCTGCATGCAGTGAAAAGCTGATCTCTCCACCATGGAAGAGGACTGTACCATTCCAAGAGTGTCCAAACCAAGGACTGGTGTTTGAGATTATCACAGAGAGGGATCATTGCTTCAAGGGGGAAAAGAAAAGAAGAGATGATGAGTATAGGACTGTGATATACACCAGAAATACCAAAGTTCTTCGTCAAGAAGACTCATGTTAGGATTAACAAAGAAGCTGTTGACAAAATGGTAGTCTGGGAAGAACTTGGTCTGACTGTGAAGATCTCCTCTACTCCTCTGGAGAAGTGATAGATAGTGGAACATTTGATTTTTTGCATATGTCTGAATGTCCTGAGGATTGAGGAAGATAACCCCTGGAGGAAAATATTTCTTTATTGTTGATGTAGAATAAAGGAAATCCCTTGGGGTTGTTGATGCCATGAAGATCAATGGTATTGCAGTCAAGGATGAAATGAGTTTAACCTGTTGTGGTCTGGATAGCATATCAGGAATCACATTATGATCTCCTTTTATATGCTTCACGGAAAACTCATACTTAGAGAACCATTCCTTGAGGCGAAGTAAGTGCTTAGCTGGCAACACCTTATTCTTGAAATCAATAATCTTGGGGAAAGAGGAGTTATCAAATCTCACAAGGAAATGATGACCTATGAGATGGAATTCAAAACGTTTTATTCCGTATTTTACGGCTAAAGCTTCTTTGTAGATGTGTGTGTGGTAATGCTTTTCAGCTTCTTGAATTGTCCACTAGCATGTCCACAGTAGAATTCCTTATCATCAATCTTTTCAATAAGCATGACTCCCCAATATTCATCACTTGCATCTGTCTGTAAGATACGTTGTCCACTTGTGGGTATCTTTAAGCAGGAGGATCTTGACAGATCTGCTTTAACTGGCGAACAGCTTCAGTCTGTGCCGGTCCCCACTCAGGTGCATTCTTTCTTATCAATTTGGACAACTGGCTGGTATGAATGGTGACATGTGGCAAGAACTCCTTAAGATAATTAACAATCCCAAGGAAACTGTTGAAGTGTTTCCTTGAGAGTTGTCATCTGGAAAGTGTAGAAGTTCCTGTGCAATATGCTTTCCTGGACAGTAGTGACCATCCTTGAACACCATTCCCAAAAAGTCTATGGAATTTTTCCAACCTGGCTTTTCCTTTCCGAAAGCATGATTCCATATCTTTGGACAATATCTCTGAATTAACATAATAGCTGGTAGTGTGACTCAGCATCTTTTGAAAAAAAGAAGCAAGTCATCAATGTAGACCAACGTGTGATGCATTATTGGCTGAAAGATCTTTGTCATTGCCTTCTGAAATAGTGATGGCGCTACCTTGATCCAAAAGGCAAAACTTTCCACTGGTAATGAGCATTGGGTATGCAAAAAGGGTTGTTTTGGGCCTCTCATCTGGGCTTATACCCAATTGCCAAAATCTCGCCTTAAGATCAAACTTTGAGAAGATGTGGGCTCTCTGATATGGAAAAACAGTGAGTTGATCTTGGGCAAAGGAAACTTGTCATCTTTCAAGAAAGCGTTGAGAGGCTTGTAGTCTATCACCATACGTTTCTTTCCACGTGCCTTCTCTGAGCGCTTCTCCACATAAAAGGCTTGGCAAGCCCAATCAGAAGTTGTGGGCTCGATTAATCCTTGCTGTAGCAACTAGTTGCATTCATCTTGGGCCAAAGCAAGATCCGAATGAGTCATCCCCGGATGAGTAGCCTTTGTAGGGTTGATGTCCTCATTAAGCTTGAAAGGAAGCTTAATAAAGAACTCTTCATTTCTCCATAATGGATTTGGATGATTAAAGTCACTGTGAGACTCTGACCAAAACGGAGAAAATTGTTGTTTCAATTCTTCAAAATCCACCATATTTACCCCCACTCCAGAGGATTGAAATAATTTTGGAACAGTGTATATGGCTTAATGAATCTTTTAAACCGTATACCATCTGATTGGATTTGAAGCTTCTTGGCTTGATGATAAACATCAAAACCAATCAGGATATCTTTAACCGGTAAATTGGAACCAATGAATCTAGTCCATATTATGCAGTCATGAAAGAACCGGATACTGATAGGTTTCTTGGTGTTGAGATCTGTATGGAACACTTCACCATCAGCAGCTTTGAAATACTCTGTATGCTTCACCTATGCTTCTAGTGGCAAAACTGCTGGATTCATCATGTTCCTGTGAGCTCATGTGTCCATAAACCCAATGACTTTAATGGGTTTGTCATATTTTGACGGTAGGAATATGCAAATGGACTAAAGAAACAAGAACAGTAGGTTGAAGAGCCTGGCATGGCAGTATAGTGAACACCGGGATATAGTAGTCTGAGCTACTGCTATCATCTGAACTAGATTCATATAAACTGGAGAGTTCATGATTGTTGAGTGCAAACACGGTTTCACTGTCCAGTTGATCTTGTTCTGAAAACCATGATTCTGCATCTGCATCATCAAGATCAATTCTGGAAGATTGATGGATCTGTTGAACCATCTTAGCAGCTTGCTTAGGATTCTTAGGACAATCCTTTGAAAAATGCCATTTCTTTTTACAAATAAAGCATCTCCTATCTTTTGGCTTGCCACGTCGATCTTTCTGTTTGAAAAACCGAACAGGATGCCATTCTTTGCGCTGTTTCTCTTTCATGCTCTTCTTTTTCTTAAAGAGCTTGTGATGGGATTTCTTCTTTGAAGGACAAGCGCAATTCTTCTTGTCTTTGCACTTGATTTGTAAATGAGGGTTTTTACACGCAGCTTTAAATGGCTGATTGTCTCTGAGCATCTCCCTGACAAGTAACGCTGATCACAAATCTTATTGAGAGCTTTGAGAGCGATCTGGTGAATTTCTCCAAGGGATATATCTGTAACTTTCTGCTGCATAGCCTGTATCAAGCGCTGCATTTCGTCATGAAGCTCCTCTGGTAATGAAGCAGCATATGTGTGCTTCAGATTTGGATCATTGTATCCATTGAGCTTATAGAAATGCTTTGACATTCTTTGGAAATGGGTGTTAAGATCTTTAATCTTTAACGAACAACACCGTATTTGAAAGTATTCCCTGCGAGCCTGTTCTAACAACGAGGCTCCTTCTCCAAGGAATTCTTTATGTATTATTCCCATAGCTACAGCCGTTGATTCGACCTGGTAGAACTGTTGTTGTCTGAAACCTCCGAGACTAAGGAACCATTCCCTCAAGGCTCCTAAAGTACGAGAGACAAATTCTACAAGGGGATTGTGCACTGTAATGCCTGGCTTGAGTAGCATCAGATCCGTCCATGCAATGAATTCTTGCATTCTGTCCGGCCATTTGGACGGTGGGATATATCATCAAATGTGAACCAAAGACCTGTAACTGGCTTTGAAGATGCCGGTTGGGACTGGGTAGCTGTACCTGTAGGTACATACTCAGTTTCATTAGGTTCTTCGGTCATCGGCTCATTTGATCCAGTAGATGTGGCCATCAACATCTTTGTGATGTCTACCATATTATCTGAGTCACTGGATACGATCTGGATGGAATCAGTCTCAGGTTCCGAGGATTCCGAGACTGTTCAGAACTTTCAGGTTCAGGCTCATGGGTTGTGAGCTGTTGGGTATAAAGTTACTGGTTGTAACAGTCGGTTGAGGTTGAGGCGTTTGTAACGGTTACGGTAGGGAATTGTGTTTCTGGAACATAAGTCTGTGTTTGGGAAGGTCGTGTATAAGGCTGTGAACGAATTGGTTGAGTTGGATGAGGTAAAGGTTGTGTATGTATGGGTGGAACTGGGCTTTCTGGATACTGGCGTTTTGGTGGTGTTGGTTTCCATGTACCATGGACACTACCATAAATTTTTGACCAGTTTGTTTGGGACGAGGTAAATGATGAAGGTGGGTAAGGTTGATAGGCTGGGTATGAAAAGGTCGGTGGTGAGAATGGGCTAGGTGTGAAATATTGTGGAACAAATGGTGTACGCCTGTCAGCTTCCATTTTTGCAAGTTCTGCTTTCAGTCTTTTCATCTCAGCTTCTTTATGATCAAACTCTGGACTAAAATAATTGTGAGAGACTATGGTTCTCATGTCTTTATCTAGCTGAGCTATCTGAGCCACCGTATCTTCATACATGCGTTGTAGCGTATTGGCTAACGAATCCAACTTTGTCTCAGTCTTTTGAACATGTTGAACAACATGATCCACCTTAGTTTCAATACTGCGAAGTACAGTATTTTGAACTCTAGCTAGTTTTGTGTGTGCCAGTTGAGCACAGCTTCATGTTGTTTTGGTTCTTCCAATTGACCAGTAGGTGTGATAGTAGTTGGCTGGACATAAGGCTTAGCAACAACCTTAGTATGTGGGTCAACGATCTTCTCGAGCGGTGGGAACTGCTCTTGGTAAGAAGATGTTGAAGGCTGATACATCATGCAAGGTTGCATCTGTGGAAGAGGCTTAGGAGTCCATTTTTTCTTTGGACTACAACTGATGATTGGGATACGCTTTATGATCTAGCCAGTTGCATCTTTAAGCAGTATCTCATCCTTCTTTCTTTCTTCAGTGAACCTCCGGGGTTGAGGCTCTTTACTTTCTGTTACGCCAACTGAAGGACTGTTGTCTGTGTCGTCACCCCCATGTTTCTCTGGTTTGCACGAAGACTTTGGCTTCTTTAACTTTCTTCTTCTTCTCCTCCTGAGGAGATGTTCATCATCGTCGTCACTATCATCAAGAAGATGACAATCACAATCTGGGTCGCACATGCCTGACCCTGTGCATCCCATAAGAAATGACCATCGATCTTTGAAGTGTAGACCGGAAATCCATCTGAGTTGAAAGCTTCGATGAGGATGTCTTTTCTTTCAGACCATTGGTCAGATCTGGAGAAATCATACAGGAGAATGGTATCGCACTTTCTACAGGCTCTGGCTTAGCAAAAGATGTGCGAACAGTACCATCGATCTGTCTGGAGAAGACAGCTTGTGTGCTTTGGACAGGCTGAGTGCTCCGTAGGAACTTTTCATAGTTGGTCAGCCATTCCAAAGGCATGAGCTTTAACAGCTCTTCCTTCTCAATCTGTCGTGGGATCTGCACAATGTTGGCACCTGGTCAGCAGAAGTCTGATCTGCCAAAATCATGAGAGCATCTTTGGACGCTGTGGCAGATGGAAGATCAACAGAATGATCTTGCAGACGGTACACCAGCTGGTGGTGTAAGGTAGCCATCATCGAGAACTCGATCTGTGCTGCGCCTTGGATCTGAACTTGGATCTTAAAAGCAGTCGACAGATTTGGATCCTGCAAAGACAGATTGAAATTGGGGTAAAAGGTTAGCAACACACTCCCAGCATGGAGAGTGGTGAGAACAGTGCCAATCACTGCGTGTTGGTACTCCTTGAATCTGGAATCCAACAAGGCAACTCTGGCAGTCACTGGTAATTCTTTCCTTCCATGGAGAGTTAAGATAACCCTCACAGCACCCATATGAAAATGAGTGTACCCTTCTGATTTCCAACTGGAGATGAATTCTTTCGGAATCTCCAGATCAACGTATTGTTCATCCTGTGTGGCTCGGATAGCGCACTGATCTAGCTTTGAGGACTGAATATATTCTTTTGCAGCAGGACGATTTGTAGAGATAAGAGTACGAATACTCCTAGTAACAGTATTGGGTCTTTTGTACAGGTTATAAGGGTTTAACAGAAGTGAATGGGTCTTAGATATTTGAACACCTTCTGGAACATGAGAATATTGCACAAGATTTTCAATTTTAGAGGCTATTCTTTTAGAACAAGAACGGGGTAAGGAAAGAGTAGAAGATAATCTTACTAACTCACTAGAAGAAGTAGAAGACGAAGAAGATGACTCTACAGTAGACATGAGTACAGTAATAAAGATTGACTGACTCTCAAAGTGTTTAGACAGTATATGTGAAGACGGTTCCCTCCTACTCACACGGAGAAGAGAACTCCACCACAACCACTACTACCAATCCACTATTTTACCACCTCTCTGAACAGTAAATGCTCTGGCGCTGAAAAAATGAAGACTTAATATGAGCAATTTATTTTCATTTCTTAGCTTTGTAATCTTAGGACTGTAATTTGTGTGCTTGCGCCCCTTGAAGGTTTATTCAATGAAATCAAACACCCATTGTTGGGACTTTGTCTCAGGAGGTTTGAACCTTACACGCTCTTTGATAAAAAATTATGCAAACAGTTTTTGGCGACCACAGTGGGATAATTGGTGCAAGGAGTGGGATACCTCCGAAAGGAAACACTCAATCTGGATTAAGTACGGAGGAGGGGGACTGGGGAGCAAACCAAACAGCCCCATGTTCCAGCCATAGTAGGCTATTTCGAGGGTCTGATAGACGTTAGCCGATATGAAACTATACGAGAGCTCAACCCTAACGCAGTTCGTGCCTTGATCGGTGAGTTCACACAGAATATTTCGAACATGTTAGGCTTCAAAATGCTCACATCATAGATAAATTTACTTTGGCTAGTAATTTGTATTACGAAACTATGGTCAAACACCTAAGCTCATTGAATGAGCTGATGGCCAAGTGTGTAAACGGGGGACACCCTATCGTGGACTACACCCTTCCTGCCCCAAGCAATCAGGAGGCTGGTCCAAGTAATGTTCCCCCACAAGGAGGCACTGCCCCTATGATTCCAGGGAGGGGATAAGTCTTAGAGGCAATAGTCCATATCTAGGACCAAATCTACATCAAGGGCCAAACATGGCATAACATGAAGTAGTGTTGCCCCAAGGTCCACAGGGTTCATAAAGGTAAGGTCACGACTATGCCCCATTCGTGAGAGGACCGCAACCACCACATGTAGTTGTACCATTCAATGGAAACGATATGTTAAGGGAACATATGACCGAAATTCTCCCGAATTAATTCGGCCTAGGAGTGATGCCCATTCGTCCAAGGTATCAAAAGTCGTATCCAGAATTGATCGACTTGGCGTATCCATGGCCCAAGAATTACAAAATACCAGAATTTTCCCTGTTTACAGGGTCTAGGGAAGTTTCAACCATAGAACACATATGCCGATTTACACTTCAGTATGGGAAACGAACGATTTCCACAAACTGAGGCTGTTCACGGCTCGCTGTCAGGAGTAGCATTTTCCTGATATATTAGCCTGCCACCTAACTCTGTAGAGAATTGGCGCAAAATGGAACAACTGTTCCATGCATAATTCTACAAAAATGAATCTGAAATGGCATTGGCCGATTTGGCCAATTTAAGACAGCTCCCGGGGGAATGGGCCGAGACGTTCCTGCAAAGGTTCAAGGCGGCTCGAGGCCGATGATACGTGCCTTTACCTGAAAAAGAATTTGTGAGGATCGCTTAAAGCTGTCTTAACTTCGATCTAAAAAGAAGTTCCAAGATCGAGAATTCTGGGACCTCCCGCAGCTCACTAATAGTATGGTGGGATATGAACGATTGTTGAGGGAGGAAAATAAAAGAAGAATTCTAGCAAAAGAACCTATTACAGGAATACTAACTATGAAATGGGCGAAATGGACATCGAATCAGCTGATTATGTTTACCGAGTTGATCAAGGGGAAACCATACGTTTGCAAGATGGGCCGAACCCCAGGCCAAAGTGGAGAGTGACAAAAAGAGTAGGAATTTCTCTTTTGACAGCTCTAAGGTTGATGCCATTTTTGACCAATTATATAAAGACAAGCAAATTAGGTTGAGCGATCGCCATACATTGCCAAGCGCCGAACAAATCGGTAGTAAGAAATACTGCAAGTGGCACAATGCATGGTCTCATTCAATTAATAATTGTCTTATTTTTCGGAATATTTTACAGGACGCCATAAAATCTGGACGGATAACGTTCGAAAAAAGATGATGGTGGACGGTAACCATTTTCCAAAGCGATGGAATTAAATATGATCAACTCGGACCTTACAAAAATGAACTTGCCAAAATTCAAGTTTGTTCTAGATGAGGATCAGGATGGTCATCGTCAGAGTGCTCTTAAAAGGATTAAAACAACCCTAGAAATGAAGGATCATCGAAATTTGTGTGCACGGTGCAATAATAGTATATAGTGGATGAGGGAGTTAGAAAATACCTGTGAAATGCCTGTAAAGAAAGAGCTGGTAGCATGGCAACCGAGAACCTTCGCACCAAGGTTCTACGGTGAGAATTCAAACTTTTTCCAAAACATAAGGACGTTTAGGCCGAAAATTCATCGGTCCAATGTATGACATTCATACCATATGTCATACTCAGGTCAACGTTCAGGGAAGAATTACCCTCCCGTGGAAGAAATGACAAGGACACAACTGAGATGACACTAAAGAAACTATGGCCGTATGATGCGTCAGCAAGGTGAAATGAAAGTCACCACAGGCTGTAGTGCTTATATAAGGGAGAAGCCGGATGTGAGTAGTAAAGAAAGTGACGACAGGAAGGGACAGATACGAACTGCAAGGAGCATACCAAATTTGATAGGCGAAAACGGGATGAGACATTAGATGAAAAAACCCCATATTGTCATTCAGTTCGATAGTATGCCACCGGTTGTGGCTAATCATTACTTATTATCCAAAAAAAATCAAGGGGGACAAGAATGAGGGCTCTGGAAATAACGAAGATGTCTACGACGGTGATGAGACATAATTTGCAGCACTCACGATAATAGATAAAGAGTTTTCGGACGAGGAAATGACTGATATATAAGAAGAAATAGACATCATGACCGAAGCACGAAGAAAAGGGATATCACAAAATCGGCTTTTCAAAGAATTATATGATGCCGGAAATCCTACAGTTGGTACACTAGGAGAAGATTTCGGGCGATTCCCATACCTCGTCCTATACGGAACACCCAAGATAAAACGGGCAGTTACCAAGGTGGGGAAAAGCGAAAACTGGTCATCAATAATGTCTCTCACGATGCGCCGGTCACACTACCACCTTCTGGATGGGACATAGAAGGAGAACCACCTCAGGAAAATGCCGGTGAAGAATAAACAATGGAGGTATGACTATAAGGGAAGGTGACATTTCCAAAACCACCACCACAAATGACAAAGCACTCGCGGCCGTTGTATGTGAAAGTAAAAGCCAATGGGATACCCATTACCAAAGTGTTGATTGCAATGGAGCAGCCATCAACGCAATCCCGATTAGGATGCTGGGGCGATTAGCAAAATCAGAGGATGATCTCATCCCTACAGAGGTGGTGCTAACAAGTTTTAATGGAGGAGTAATGACGACTAAAGGGTCGTGCCACTAGACCTTCAAATAGGAAGCATTACAAAGACAGTAGGGTTTTTCGTTATAGACAGACCAACCACATACAACATGCTATTGGGATGATATTGGATCCACGGTAGCCGATGCATTCCTTCATCCCTTCATCAATGCCTAGTTTTATGGAACCAGAGAGATGAAGTGGAAATAGTACATGCCGATTACAAGCCTTTCGCCGCAGAAACAAATTCGGCAGAGTAATTCATGTACGAAGAAAATTACGGGCCAACCGGGGTACTGGGTGAAGGGGAAAATTCGGCCATTGTGGCCCAAAATGATGAGCCCTACCCCACAAATCTGTTAAATGACTTGTTCGCGCAAACAAGTTCAACTATAATGGCTTTCGGGGAGACAACGCACAACAATTCAAATGAATAAGAACAAGCCGAGTAGAAAACAAGCCGCGCTTGCGGCCACCAAAGCCAACTTAAGCCTATGTAGTGGAACAAGAAAAATAGGCCGACGCTCAGGCCGTAATTTCGGCCTTAAGAGATAAATTATTAGCACACCAGACAGAAGACAGAATAAGAGAGGCATGTGGAGTGGATTTTCTAATGGAATAGAATGATCGGGATGAACAACAACAAGAGGACGAAGAATATGCTCTCAATGGGCGGCATAAGACAGACATCATAAAGGTGCAAGACATTTTGGATGAAGTAAACATGGGGAGCGAAAACGACAGACGCATCACTTATATTAGTAAGGAGCTAATTACCCAGGTGCGCATGAAATTGATCCATCTTTTACAAGAATATAAAGATTATTTTTCTTGGGATTATGATGAAATGTCTGATTTAGATAAAATCTTAGTAGAACATAGACTACCTATTATGCCAAACCACAGGCCGTATAAGCAACCCCCATGAGGTTTGCGCCCAATGTTATGTCTGACATCAAAAAGGAAGTCGAGCGCCTCTTAAAGGCGAAGTTCATCAGGATGACCAGATATATAGAATGGTTATCGAATATCGTCCCTATCATGAAGAAGAATGAGAAATTAATAAGATGTATAGACTTTAGAAACTTAAATTTGGCAACACCAAAAGATCAATACCCAATGCCTACAGTAGATTCTTTAGTTGACTCCATAGCCGGATACCAAATGTATTCCTTTATGGATGGATATGCGGGTTATAATCAAATTTACATCGCCGAAGATGATATCCACAAAACGGCGATTAGATGGCCATGGTCTTTAGGATGTTATGAGTGGGTGGTAATGCCATTCGGCCTAAAAAATATCGGAGCCACCTATTAATAGGCCATTAATCTAATTTTCCATGGCATGACATAGTAGCGAAGTCTATGACCGAGAGAGCGAATTTTGGCCACCTGGCAATGGATTTTGAACGAATGAGGAAGTTTAAATTAAAACTTAACCTTGTCAAATATGCTTTTGGAGTTAGTGCATGAAACTTTTTGGGCTTCCTAGTCCACCAGCGGGGAATCGAGATTGACATCAATAAATCACGGGCGATTACTGAAGCCAGACCGCCCAGGAACAAAAAAGAATTGCAAAGATTCCTAGGGAAGGTTAATTTCTTTAGAAGGTTATTTCTAACTGTGCAGGTAAAACCAAAGTTTTCTCACCACTATTAAGGCTGAAGGAAAATGACGAATTCGTCTGGACCGAAGAACATCAAAAATCTTTCGAGAACCTAAAGAAGTACTTAGCACAGCCGTCAGTGATGGTACCTCATGTGCCAGGATGGCCGATGAAGCTGTACATGTCCGCTGAAGAATAATCCATAGCTGGGATGATCGCACAAGACGACAACATGAATGTCGAAAGAGCCATCTATTATATCAGTAGAAATTACTGAAATATGAATGTCATTATTCTCCAATGGAGAAATTATGTTTGACTTTGTATTTCACATGTATAAACTACGTGCCTACCTTAGGACGAATACTGTGTATATAATTACAAAAATTAATGTAATAAATTACACGTTTTCTCGTCCCATTTTGCATCAGAGAGTTGGTTTTTGGTCGCTATCATTGTCAGAATTTGACATAAGACATGAACCCCAAAAGGCAGTAAAAAATCAGGCCGTAGTAGATTTCTTGACCGATCACCCATGCCTAAGCATCACTAAGGAAATGGGGATGGAAGTGAACCAATGCAATCTCAAGCCATGGACGATGCATTTTGATGGCTCTAGCACATCAAAAGAGAAGGAATGAGAATAGTCTTGATCAGTCCGCTATGAGAATCATTCCAGCTCTTGATCAAGTTGGACGAATGTTGCACTAACAATCAGGCCGAATATGAGGCCTTGATATTTGGATTAGAAATGCTCACTGATATGACAATAAAACACTTGTCTATCAAGGAAGATTCGCAATTAGTGATCCAGCAAGTAACAAGGGCCTTCAAGTGCCAAAGTACATCGGTCACAGCACTGTTGGAAATAGCTAAAGAGCTGTTAGACCAATTTGACTTCGTAGAGCTGGAGCACATCCCATGGGCAAAAAATGAAATGGCTAATGAATTGGCCCAAGCAGACTCAAGGTATAAATTGACAAGCATGAGTAGCATATATAGGAGAGAAGAGGCCAAACCAGCCTTGGTAAGATGGAAAAACGCAATAAACGTCATGGCGACTAAAATCCAGGACGATGGGCGAAATGTGAACGACTGGAGAAAAGATATCAGGGAGTTCTTGGAGCAACCAGAGAATGAGAGAGACAGGAAGCTAAAACTGAGACTATTATTACAAGAAACGTCAAGACGATCTGTTGTTGAAATGTGTAGGGATAATCGAATCCAAGACTATTATTACCGAAATATATGAAGGAATTTATGGGGCTCACCAGGCAGGGATCAAGATGAGATGGTTGATCATAAGAAGAGGCTATTATTGGCAGAAAATGGAAGACTCATGTGTAATGTATGCGAAAGGGTGTCTGGCTTGTCATAAGCATGAGCCTATCCAAAGGGCACCAACGACCGAAATGGCTCCCATTATTAAGCCATGACCATTCATGGGATAGATGATGGATTTGATAGGAAAAATCTACCATGCATCTAGCAGGAGACACACCTTCATCATTGTGGCTACGGATTTCTTCACCAAATGGGTGGAAGCGATCCCAGTGATAGAGATCTCTCAAGAACAAATCATCACGTTCATAAAAGAGCATATTATCCATCGGTTCGGCATCCCTCAGACGTTGATGGTGGATCATGATACCTTTTGAATGGCGAAAAAGTTAGGAACTTCCTGACCGAATATGGGGTTCAGTTAGTAAACACTACTCCATATTACCCACAGTCAAATGGCCAGGTGGAGTCATCCAACAAAACCCTCAAAAGGTTGATCCGAAAATGATAACGAAAAATGCCAGACAATGAGACGAATGTTTAAGTAAAACTTTGTGGGTTTACAGGACGTTACCCCGAACGGGTACTTCGGTCATGCCGTTCCAATTAGTGTATGGTTAAGAGGTCGTATTTCCAGTGGAAGTCAATATCAAATCCACTATGATAGTCTTGCAAGAGGATCTGGCAAAGGAAAATTACAGTGAAGCAATGATCCAAAATTTGTTAGAATTTGATGATATCATATATGACGTTATTAACCATTTGGAGGCACAGAAGTCCAGGATGGCTAAGGGATATTATAGAAAAGTCGTGGCCAAATCGTTTAAAAGAGGGGAGTTAGTTTGGAAAACCACACTACCACTAGGTGCCAAGAACCCTGCATATGGCAAGTGGTCGTCCAATTGGGAAGGCTCATTCAAGGTAGAGAAGATATTGTTAAATGGAGCTTATCATTTGAAAGATCTAAATGGATAAAGGCATGCCAGAGCGATAAACGACAAGTACTTGAAAAAATATGTGCTTCTTTGTGGGAATACGATAATGCAACGTTCTCCAAATAACATAAAAAGGTACAACATAAATAAGTATATAAATAATGTATTTTCATTAATTCAGGACGAAAACGTCCTCAAAAGTATAACATTTGGACTATGTAACGTCCTGTAATATACAATTAATGGCTGGTCAAAGGTCGCTGAAGCTTATCAGGTGAATCATTCAGGAGCGAGAACTTCTCCCCCAGTTTCTTCCACTCTCTCTGCATCTCAACGTCAGCCCTCACTAAATCGGCCAGACTCCTCTCAAAATCAACCCGGGCCAAATCCCTGAACTCGGCCATAGTAGCTGTGGCCTCATCTACTAGAGAAACAACCTCTTTTTTTCTTGGTATCCTTCCTCATACGACTTTATTCTATAATTCGCTGGATTTCCTATAATTTTCGTTTTAAATCCAGCAACAACGACTCCTTAATGATCATTTTATCTGTCTTCTGTTATAGTTTGTCGAAGATTGTCAATGGTATCTCGAAGCCTGTCCTTTTTGGTCATGAAGGCACGAAGCCTGACTTTTTGACTATGTATGGTCTGATAGCGAAGAATGAGGGTCGGGACCTTACTTTGCCAATCTTGGAGAGAAAGACGTCCTTCCGAAATGGGCAAAACAGGAAGACCCAGCAGTCGGTCTAGCTCGGAGAAAGTCCTTTCCAATTTAAGCATATTCTCTGGCAGGGCAGCTTGGCCGATGTCAGTTGTCATGAGTGAGATATATGGCTGAGAACCTCCCGAAGGGCTTCCAAGTCTGTTTTAGCCTAGGTCGAAGATGAGGGAGGCAAAGGCGAAACAGAGGCTAGCTAGTCCAGATCGTTCAAATATCATGGACCGACTGTAAGAATTGATCTGACTTCTGATTACAAAAAAGCCAAAGTTAGTTTAAAAAAAGAGGATAAGGAAAAACCACTTACAGGTTCAGGCCCACGAGCAGAACTGGACGGCTCAGTGATAGTTGTCATAGAGGTTTCTAGTGGTAATTCAGGTTATCCCTTAGGAGATTGGACTAGGAGAGGAGGAGATGGCGCCCGAAGAGGAGATGAGAAGAGAAATGGGCCGAAGATGACGATCGTTCAAGAGTAGCTGTTTGTTGAATCAAATGATCAGGAGAGGCAGGCCGAAAAGGCATAGACGAAGGAGCCGAGGACGATGACCGATCACAAGCAGAAGGTGTCTGCACCGAAAGATCCAGAGAAGTCATCCGAACAGAAGAAGGTGAAGGGGACGAAGACGATAGCCGTTTAAGAACCGAAGTCCGCATTGAAGAGACCGGAGACACTGCCCGTAAAGGCGATGATTGTTGTGGCACGACTGCTGACTGAGCCTCTGCAGAAGAATTAGAATTGAAAGATTCAGAAATATGAATAACCCCCCTTCATAAATGCGACAAAGTACATCGTCTCTATACATAGACCGAGCCTCTTCCAATAACTCCAATTCGGTCATACTAAAAAGTCTGTGTACATCCCTACAACTCCCCCTAAGCCCCAGAGCGGCCATTCTGCGTACCAATGGGTAAAGCCGTTTGAGATGACGCCAAAAAGGCCCATCATCTGGCCAAATAGTCTCTCGCCGAATAGGCTCGTCATCCGGTTCCTGCACAGTTGGGATAGGATCATCAAATGAGGGGCATTCAAATAAAGGATGGTCCCTTGAGATTTCCTCAACAAACGGGCATGAACGGTCTAATCATATACTTGACTTCATACTTTGAAGGTCAGTTCTGGGCAAAAGGTCGGTAGTAGCTGTTTCGCCCTTTTCTAGCGGTTGTTTCGTGATTGGAGCCTCGGCCACTTCGTCATCGTCTGATGGAAGTTGAATGACCGGGACTGCGGTAGATTCAGCTTCCCCGAGTGGACCCTCAATCATGGGAGCTTCGGGCCCCAGAGCTTGAGTCACTTCCGGCATGGCAGAAGATGGCTCCGGCTTAAGTACTGCACAAGATACAAAACTTATAAAATTCCAGATTATATCTTAGCCCGACGTACAAAAGGGGCGGGTAGTTTCAGATTGTACCTTAGCCTGACGTATGAGCGGCACATCTAAATCAGAGCTATGAGTTGGGGAAGGCTGTTTACGCTTAGCCTGTTTAATCTTCTTCGGCTTAGCTGCTTCAATCGGTTTCTTTGACCCTGCCGATTCTGAGGACTTGGAAGAAAAATGGATGGTGGAAAAGACCTATGCAGAAGGCAAAGAAAAAAGTCTCTCAAGACCAGACGGCCAAAAATGGTCGAAGAGAGAATAGACCGATGTACAAGGAGAAAATGAGACCGCATAAAAGAAGGATAGTAAAGAACAGGTCTATGACAAGCATTGATATATGTGTGAGAGCGAAAGAAATTTAAAACGGTCTGATGAAGCAGAACATGTGTGAAAGAATGGAAGAGGCCACCCTTGAACGAGACCAAACTGGCGGGCAGTGAAGTTAGCCGAATAAACTTCCACTCCAGCATTGCTATTGGCCCATGTCAAGATGTCATGAATCAGGTCGCGGCTGCATAAAAACTTGCACCATATGCGATGAATTGATTCATCTTCTTCCGACTCGGGAATTTCATAGACGAAAGAATGGCTGTTGCCCAGAGAGAAAGAGAATAAAGAAGGGACAAGAGAAATGGTGTAGAAGTATTCAAAAACGGTGCGAGGAATGAGAGAGGTTGGCCAAAGTTAGGCGAATAAAAGGCCAACACAAGGATACGAATGACTCGACTCAATTGAGCCGAAGACTGGGAAATAGGCTCTGAGCCAAAGCTGGACGAGCCAGAGAGGGCCAGAGCGATTGGCGAAGCCCCAAACCGAATTTATTTTTGAAGAACAGCCAACCCACAGTAAATAACGGCTAATAAAAAGAAGGCCAGGTCCAAACGACGACCGTTGGCAAGATCCGATGAAATAGGGAGACAACCCGTCATGGGCTTCTGACTGGACGCGCAAATGATATATTTACAAAGTCAGTAATGAATGAAAATCGTACGCTCTAACACCAAGACTGGACCGGCTGACTTGGAAAACACACGAAAAAAGGCAGAGTAAGACATGAAGGACAAAAATCCATTGAAGGAGGGGGAAACAAAGGTCGTACATGAAGAAATGGTTGCACCCAAAGGGGCCAACCCGGTCAGAGCACTGATGTCACGAAAGGTAATGGTGAAAGGACCAATAGGGAAAAGGAAGGCGATGTAATCGGAAGACCAAAAGAGTAGTGAGGTGGGAAACAGATTTCGATCGAAAGAGGGCAAAGCCAATGAAAGCTCGATGAGAGAAATGAAGCCTTATTCTTTAAGAAAGGTGTGAGTATCTGCATGCAACAACATGTGTTAGAACCAGGTCTCAAATAAAGAATCATGTTTAGGCCATGTGCGGATGGGATTGGACTGAGCCAGGGGAGAGACGTTCAATAGTTCTGAAAAAAGAAGGTTAGAATTGGAAGGAAACAACTGAGCCAAAGGAACTGTAGTGATGGCTTTGTCATCAACAAAGATGAGGCCTAGAGAGCACTGGCCACAATTCTCATTAAGGGTATGAACACCGAAAAAAACTCACAGATGAGTCACCCAATGCCATTTGATAATCGCCGAAAGTGGAGGAGTCCTTTTTGGAAGCGGAGGAAGAAGACGCCATTAGTACAGAAGGATGAGAGCGCTAAAGAAGAGAGTTTTGCAAAGGAAGTGGAAAGTAAAGTGAAAACAAGAACAGGCCAAACCCTTATATAACGAAGGCGAAAAGCTCACCCTAGGATATGTGTCACAACCCAAATCGACGAAGGAAGGAAAGAACGGGAGAATGAAAAGAATAAAGAGTCGTCTTAGACAGGTGTTGTGACACGGTTCGATGAAAAGGATAAGGGTGACGTGTGATGTGAAGTGACACCGAAATGACGCGAAAAATGGTTTATTAATAGGCGTCATGATGAAATGTGTTGGGGAAGGTCGCACATTTATTGAAGAAATGATAGACTCACATAGGAAACGTAAAGGACGACTCGTAAGACACACAAGAGATAATAGGGCGAGGACCTACAAGCCGACACTAGTATACGACCATTAAATACAAACCTGACTTTACCCAAATTGAAAATTCACCTCGATTTCACTTGCAACTCGATCAAGGTGAATTTGTGGGACAATTGTTGACAAAAGAAAATCGCCCTAGGACGAGCGAATGGGTACCACTCCACAGAACGATTTACAAACAGA
This sequence comes from Zanthoxylum bungeanum, assembly GCA_019454045.1. Taxonomy (NCBI): domain Eukaryota; kingdom Viridiplantae; phylum Streptophyta; class Magnoliopsida; order Sapindales; family Rutaceae; genus Zanthoxylum; species Zanthoxylum bungeanum. The sequence goes on along the minus strand of SKCR01005276.1, from coordinate 520 downwards.
GCGACGATGGGAAGAGCAATTTGAACAATCGCCAGACGACGCAGCGACTAGGACGATAAAAGAGTCTGGACGATTAATACATGCTGCAGTTGTTCCCACGATTTAACGGTCAGACAGTGCTACCTACGACTTGGAAGTTCATTGCATATAATTTGACAGTTCCCCATGATCAGGCAGTTATGGTACATAACCCGGTGGTTAGAGGCATGATCCAGCAGTTGCAGAGAAGTTTACGAAGTGAAACCGCCCAAGCAGTTAACGAGTTCCACTATAAAAAAAGCTCACTCATGCGAAAAAGATGACCCCTCGAAAAATGAAGACTCAACTCAATATGAGCAATTTATTTTCATTTCTTAGCTTTGTAATCTTAGAACTGTAATTTGTGTGCTTGCGCCCCTTGAAGGTTTATTCACTGAAATCAAACACTCATTGCTGGGACTTTGTCTCAGGAGGTTTGAACCTTACACGCTCTTTGACAAAAAAATTATGCAATATCAATTTAAAATTTAAGAAATAATTT
>SKCR01005275.1:0-26007 GCA_019454045.1 Zanthoxylum bungeanum | reverse complement strand
ACTGCTTGTATTTTTGTTCGGTAGTGTAGCGGAGTCCAACAGGATTCCTTTGATTGTGAGTCTTCCATCGGGGAAGGACATCAGGATAGATACAGTATACATAGGATTGAATGTAGAGATTGAAGGGAGACAGCTCCCAATTTTACTTTACGCATTAGAGATTGAGGACTTTAGTCTGATTTTATGGATGGATTGGCAGATAGCTTATGGAGCCGTTATTGATTGCAGCAACAAAGAAGTGAGGTTTAAGTCAGATGACGGGGAGATGGTCAGTGATCGTAGTCGGGTTGTGGCACCTATAATTTCTGCCATGTCGACTTGTGGAATGATCAGGCAGGGGTGTAAAGGCTTTTTAGCGAGTATTGCTATAGTGGAAGAGGGTGAATCAACGCAGATAACAGATATTCCAGTTGTGAAGGAGTACCATGACGTGTTTCCTGATGAGTTACCAAGATTGCCTCCACGTAGAGATCTAGAAATTCACTATAGATCTGATGTCTCACACTGCCCTTATTTTGATAACTCCATACCGTATGGCCCAGAAAAAAAAGAAGGAGCTGAAAGAATAGTTGCAAGAGCTGTTAGATCGAGGATTTATTCGGCCCAATGTTTCACTTGAGGAGCACTAGTATTGTTTGTGAAAAAGAAAGATGGGACCTTAAGATTGTGTATCGATTATCATCAGCTCAATAATAGGGGGTAACGGTTTAAGAATCGGTATAGTTGCCTCGTATGACGATTTATTTGAACAACTTCAGGGAGCCTCGGTGTTTTAAAAAATCGATCTTCGATCGGGATATCATAAGATGAGGATTCGAGATGTGGATATTTTAAGACTGTTTTTCGTACTAGATACGGATATTATGAGTTCCTACTGATGCTATTAGGACTTACTAATGCACCTGCAACATTCATTGGTTGATGAACAAGGTGTTTCAGCCTTATTTGGATAAGTTTGTTGTAGTGTTTATTGACGACATCATTGTATATTCGTCCTCCAGGATTGATCATGAGCAGCACCTTCGATTGGTATTGGATATTTTGAGGAAAGAGCAGTTATATATCAAGTTCTCCAAATGTGAGTTTTGGCTGGACATGGTGGTATTTTTGGGACACATCATCTCATGAGAAGGTATCTATGTAGACCCGCAGAAGGTCGAAGCAGTTCTAAAATAGGAGAGACCAAGGACGGCGACAGAGGTTCGGAGCTTCTTGGGGTTAGCAAGCTACCATCGTCGCTTTATTCGGGATTTATCTATTATTTCTGCCCCAATGACACAGCTGACGAGAAAGGAATTACCATTTGTGTGGACTGGCGATTGTAAGAGGAGCTTCCAAATTTGGAAGGAGAAATTAACTACTGCACCGGTACTCCACTCTACCGTCTGCGCTGGATGGATTATGGTTTATACGGATGCATCACATCAGGTTAGGATGGTGCTCATGCAGTATGGGAGAGTGATTTCGTATGCCTCGAGACAGTTAAGACCCATGAGAAGAATAATCCCACACATGACCTAGAGTTGGTAGCGATTGTGCATGCTCTTAAGATTTGGAGGTATTATCTATATGGTGCCAAGTGTGATATTTATACCGACCATAAGAGCCTGAAATATCTTCTCACTCAGAGAGAGTTGAATTTGAGGCAGAGGCGTTGGATGACGTTCCTCAGTGACTATGATTGTACTATTAATTACATCCAAGGAAGGTCAATGTAGTTGCTGACGCACTCAGTAGGAAGAACGCAGGTAAACTGCAATTTCTGAGAGCCAGACAGAGGATGTTTGAGGAGGAGATGGCGATATTACGTTTAAACTTTGAGGTATCTGATGAAGGAGGGCTTCTTTCTCATATGAAAGTTTGGCCTACATTGCTAGATAGACTCAAAATAGCACAAGACGAAGATGACAATGCAAGAAATGCAAAACAGAGCTGCAGAATGAGAGATACTACTTTCAGATTGAGTTCAGAGGATGTATTACTTTTTGATGACAGAGTTGTGGTACCATCTACCGGATCACTTAAGCAGGAGATCTTAGATGAAGCTCATGATGTCCCATATAACATGCATCCTGGCAGCACCAAGATGTATCACAATCTGAAGAAAACATACTGGTGGTCAGGAATGAAGAGAGAGATTGCAGAGTTTGTATCTCGTTGCCTATTTTGTCAGCATATCAAGACAGAGCATCAATACCCAACTGGATTACTCCAGCCTCTACCTATACCTGAGTGGCCATGGGAGAACATTGCGATGGATTTTCTAGTAAGGCTACCGAGGACACAGAAAGGTTACGATGCAATTTGGGTGATAGTGGACCGATTATCTAAGTCTACTCATTTTCTACCGATTCGAGTTACGTGGGGACCAGAAAGGCTAGTATAACTGTATGTGGAGCAGATTGTGCGGTTACATGGAGTACCGGCATCGATTGTATCAGATAGAGATGCCAGATTTACTTCTCATTTTTTAGAAGTCTATGGGATCAAAGATTACTATTAGCACAACATTTCACCCTCAGACTGACGGACAGTCAGAGCGGACTATTCAGACATTGGAGGACCTATTGAGATCGTGCGTATTGACTTTTACTGGAGGATGGGATAGTCATTTAAATCTGATAGAGTTTGCCTATAACAATAGCTTCTAGGCGAGTATCGATACGGCTCCATTTGAGGCATTGTATGGGAGGAAGTTCAAGACTCCTGTTTGTTGGGGCGAGGTTAGAGATAGACAGATTCATGGTTCAGACTTGGTAGATATGACATCTGAGAGGATCAGACTTATCCGAGCTAGACTGTTGGAGGTGCAGAGTCGACAGACAAGTTATGCTGACAAAAGAAGAAATGACCTTGAGTTCCAAATGGGAGATAAAGTCTTCTATAAAGTCTCCCATTGGAAGGGAGTATTGAGATTTGGCTGGAAAGAAAAGTTAGCACCGCTCTATATTGGTTCTTACGAGATATTGGAGAGAGTGGATAAAGTGGCATATCATCTGGCATTACCACCGGAGTTAGAAAGGATTCACAATGTGTTTCATGTGTTAGTACTGAAGAAGTATGTACCAGATCCTACTCACATCCTGGAGAGGCAACCGGTAGAATTGAGTGAGAATATGACTTATGAAGAAAAGCCCGTGAAGATCGTAGAGCGGAAGGTTCAAGAGTTGAGATCCAGACATATCCCTCTCATAAAGGTCATGTGGACTAATCATCACATACAGGAGCAACTTGGGAAGTAGAACAAGACATGAGAGAGAAATATCCAGAGCTATTTGAGGATTTAGAAATTTCGAGGATGAAATTTTTTGTAAGGTGTGTAGATTGTGATACCTTATCCTTGAGCAGTTATTTATTTGAAACTTAACTTACCCATTATCTTATCTTCCTTACATTTTTGTTGCCCACTAACCACTACTCATAATATAATAACATCACTAACTCCTTTAATTATATAATTAAAACTATCCCCAAGTGTTTCCCTTTAGTGTGTGTGCGCTTGGTGAGAATCAATTGAGGGTGGGCAATATGTTGGATTATTTTCAGGGACAAATGAGTAGTTAGAAAGAGAAACAGTAGCCGTATCAGTACCATGATTTGACTCATTTGCCACAATCATCAGTCGGGTTGGTCTAAACATTTCTTTTGGCTTTTGAGATAGGATATTTAGGACAACTTTCATGTTTTCAGGCACTTTTGGTGTAAACATTTATTTGGAATTTATTGGATTGCATTTTATGGAATATTATTTTTCTTTGCGAAGTTTTGGTTCAGTTGCATGACATATAGGTGTTCAAGCTGAAGTGGTTCGCGGACCCCTTTCTATGGTTGGGTGATGAGTGGTAAATCTATCACTATTTCCCACTCATTAACCTAATATTTTGTTATGTTTCTTGAGTTTTGTGAATATTTGATGTGTTTTCTGTTATTTTGCAGATAAATAAAGTTGGGAAAGCATTGGAAGCAAATTTGGGCAAAATAGAGAGAAAAATTGACAAAATGGCAATTCAGTAAATTGGCCGCGTCGCGACGCCAAGACAATCAGCGTCGCACGCCTAACGTGAGCTGGGTCCACAAATCAGAATCTGAGAAAAGTTTGACTTTGATAACGTGCGAGTGCCACGTGTCACCATCACAGCCGATCTGCTAACATGCGCCGTGGTCACGTGTCAGCATCCTACGGTGCCGACAGTCGCCATCGCCACGTGTGCCACGTGTCACTCCACGTCATTGCCATGTCATCAGCCACATCACCAGGTTGACCAAGTCAAACTGCCACCTCACCGCCACGTCATCATCAGCCAATCAGGAAGTGCCACGTGTCACAATCCTACAGTGCCGACAGTCTCTTTCCCACGTGTCGCCAAGTCACCGCGACGTCACCACCACGTCAGCGCCACGTCAGCTTCAATTATTGAGTATCTAATCCTTATCTGACACGTGCGCGGATAAAATCTCATCGAGCAATCAGAAGCCGCCACGTGTCACAATAATTGAAGCCCAACAAACTCTGCAACGTGTCACCTTATCAGCTTATCCAGAATCTGCAAACCAACGAAACCAGAGCGTGCCATGTCGACAGAAGCTGGCGTAGCGAAGCCAAAGGCCTTGGCGTCGCGACGCTGGAAGCCTACCAGGGCCTATAAATTCAGCTCGAAATTTCAGAATTTGTTGTACCACTCTCTCTCTTCTATTCTATATAAAGAGAGAGTTTCTGTCTTTAGATTCTTTAGTTTTTAGTTTTTAGTAGTTTTTAGTTTTAGTTTTTTTAATTTTTTTTTAGTTTTGTAAATAATTTTATTACTTTTGTAATAATAGTAATATAATTTTAATTTTGACTTTTTACAGTTTTACTATTCACCATGAGAAGGTAACTTCCCAGCTAGGGTGAAGTTACCAAACGAGTGGCGTATTGCGTACATAATTCTGTTGCCTTAATTATTGCTTTGATTCATTTTCTGTTTGTAATTATCTTTATTTCGTAGACAGGATCCAGACTTTTTGACCTTTCACGATTCATTTTGTTGTTTAGCTAATAAGCTTCCTCTTGAAGATACTAGTGCTATAGTACTTACCCTTTTTCAGATACTATAAATTCAGCCCGTCATTGCACTTTTGAAGGCATCCAGAGTTGAGAAAGAAATACATAAAAAAATGGAAGCCCACTTCGAGAAGACGAGTTGAAAACATCTGTGTGTTTTTCTTGGTGGTAGTAGTGTTGGTACTAAGCCCACAATAGTAGAGGCAGCACAGGAATTGGGTCGAGTCTTAGCTGCAGGAATATGCACTTAATATATGGCGGGGGCAATTTTGGACTTATGGGATCGTTTTCAAAGGCTGTACAGGAAGGGGGCAGTCACGTTTTGGGAATCATCCCAAACCTTGACAGAGGCAAATCTTATTGGATCATCAAATGGAGAGGAACTGATCGTGCCAGGTATGTCTGAACGACTGGTAGAAATGATTAACCGCTGCTGATGCTTTTATCGCTTTGCTAGGTGGCTTGGGCACATTGGAGGAAATTTTTATAGTTCTATCTTGGGCGAACCTGAACATACACTATAAACCGCTTGGACTGCTTAACGTTGATGGATTTTATGATTTTTTTGTGTGTTTCTTGATGATGCTCGGAGAAATGGGTTCGTGTCAAAACCTTTGAAAGAACTACTCTTTACTGCCAGAACTGCTCCGAATCTAATTGACTAACTTTTAGCCTATGAACCACAAGTTGACCCTATCCTTTCAAAGATAAATTGGTCTGAGGACGATCGTGGTAAGAGGCGTAGGATTAATTGGATCTTAACCTTTAATTTCATGTAGATTTTCAGCTAACCGGTACGACCTTCTTAACTCTCCTTTTACTGTTTAAGACATTGGGGACAATGTCTCATTTAGGTTTGGGGAGGGAATTAGTTAATTAGTACCTTATCTTTAGTTTGTGGTTATTTTTATTTTTAGTCCAAAAATTTTCGAAAAATACAAAAAAAATTACAAAAATTTTCAAAAAAATTACAAAATATTTTGTGTTTTTGTGTTTTTATTTTGACTAAAAAGGTGAAATTGGTAAGAGATAGCTGAGTAAGGAGTTTCCACTCCTGAGACGTATCTAAAACCATTTTTGAAACAAGGTTAATTTTTGTTATTTAATTTTGAATTATTTAATTTGTGAATTCTCCTTAAAACGGACTAAAATGGATCTTCATATGCTCAATTGACAGGATTATCAACATATATAGTAACATACAGACATAAGCTAAAATTGAAAAGTTTGTAATATTCAGTGCTCTAGTTTAATTGGAAGAAACATCTCAAAAAGCAATGGAGTAAAAAAAAAATAATAACATCTGAGATCCGAGTTATTAAGTCTGTAAGGGTGTTTTAACACCTAGTGCCCTAAAGCCAACTGGTTTGGGAGTCACTGGCCCAAAGCTCATTACATGGATCGAAGATACTGCAAAAAATATATATCTGAAGTCTGAGTAATTTAGTCCGTAGGGATGTCTTAACACCTGGTGCCCTAAAGCCAACTGGTTTGGGAGTCACCGACCCAACACTCGCTTACATAGACGGAAGGTATTGTATATAAATAAAAACAAAATCAAAGAAAAAAATCAAAAAAAAAAATGAGAAAAAAATTATTCCATTGCTACAAAAAGGTGTGAAATCTGATAGAACTTTAGGACAAAAATATTACTCTCTTATCAACTGCACTTTATGACTGTTGGGGCAAAAATGAGTTGTTTAGTATTATGTGGCTGTGTATATGAAGAATGGTAAAAATAATCGGAGAATTTACTTATTCAGTAATTTAGAATAAACAAAACAACTAGTAACTTGGAGTTGAAGTTTCACCCTGATTAGTTACTAACTTCTTTATTCTATTTTCACTGTCTTTTTGCTTTTGTGTGCATTAGTTTTAAAACCTTTTTACTTTTGTAAAATGTTTGTGGGTATCATTGCTGTAAACCTTCACGAGACTACAACTCGTCCACTAGGGACACCTAGGGGTTTAAAGGCTCGTTGCATACGCTAAATGCAACCGTGATCCCTACGAAAGTGGCTAGTTAATTTATTATGTTATTTGATTTTTTTGCTCGAGGGAGTAGCAAAATGTTAGGTTTGGGGGTGTGATGAGTGGTAAATCTATCACTATTCCCCACTCATTTAACCTAATATTTTGTATAATTTCTTGAGTTTTGTGAATATTTTGATGTGTTTGTGTTATTTTGCAGATAAATAAAGTTGGGAAAGTATTGGAAGTAAATTGGGGCCAAAATAGAGAAAAATTGACACAAAATGGCAATTCAGTAAAATTGGCCGCGCCGCGACGCCAAGACATTCAGCGTCGCATCGCCTAACGTGCGCCGACAGTGCTAACGTGCGCCGGTCCACAAATCAGAATCTAAGAAAAGTTTGACTTTGCTAACGTGCGCCGTGCCACGTGTCACCATCACAGACGATCTGCAACATGCGCCGTGTCACGTGTCAGCATCCTACGGTGCCGACAGTCGCCATCGCCACGTGTGCCACGTGTCACTCCACATCATTGCCATGTCATCAGCCACATCACCAGGTTGACCAAGTCAAACTGTCACCTCACCGCCACGTCATCATCAGCCAATCAGGAAGTGCCACGTGTCACAATCCTACGGTGCCGACAGTCTCTTTCCCACGTGTCGCCAAGTCACCGCGACGTCACCACCACGTCAGCGCCACGTCAGCATCAATTATTGAGTATCCAATCCTTATCTGACACGTGGCGGATAAGAATTCATCGACCAATCAGAAGCCGCCACGTGTCAATAATTTGAAGCCCAACAACTCTGCCACGTGTCACCTTATCAGCTTATCCAGAATCTGCAAACCAACGAACCAGAGCGTGCCACGTCGACAGAAGCTGGCGTACCGACGCCAAAGGCCTTGGCGTCGCGACGCTGGAAGCCTATCAGGGCCTATAAATTCAGCTCGAAATTTCAGAATTTGTTGTACCACTCTCTCTCTTCTATTCTATATAAAGAGAGAGTTTCTGTCTTTAGATTCTTTTAGTTTTTAGTTTTTAGTTTTTTTAATTTTTTTTTAGTTTTGTAAATAATTTTAATTACTTTTTGTAATAATAGTAATTTAATTTTTACTTTTTACTTTTTACAGTTTTTACTATTCACCATGAGAAGGTAACTTCTCCAGCTAGGGTGAAAGGTAATTCTTTTACTGTTACTACTTAGATTAATCTCCTTAAAATAATATATTCACTATTTAAAATATTGACTTAAAAAGGATACCGCTATATTGGTCGGTTGTAATTTAATTTTAATCTGGTTTAAACCTGACTAATCAAGGATACCGCCAGATTGGTCGGTTGGTAATTTAATTTTGGTTCCGCTTTTATGGCTGGTTGGACTTAATTTGACTTAATCAGGATACCGCCAGACTGTCGGTTAATATTATCACAAATTTATATATTATTTTATGTGAGATATCTAAATTAGTAGTAGTAAAAGTAATTCCTTTTACCTTAGCATTTTTTTTATTTACTTTTCAGCTTTTACTTTATTCTTTTACTTTTCAGTATATTTACTTTATGTCTTTTACTTTTAAGTTTTACTAGCCCTAGTTATGTGTTAGTTATCTGGGGTTGTGATGAATTCTAATATCACCGGGTTTATAAGGGTTATTTTTATAGTTTGGGTAATTTAAAGGTTTACTTATTAAGTCTTAAGCTTAATGCTTCTTGTTGTCTGATCAACAATAAGATTGATCTGTAAATCTAAAATGAACTAGACATATGGATTTTGGTTTCAGCCTGTAGACTTAAGAGCCCACGATCTTCCTTGAGGATAGATAACCCTTTAATAGATTTCCTTACAATATAGACATATACCTGTCGGGGGCGGGGGTAGCCATAATTGGAACTTAAACTTAATGAATCCAGATATTTGGTTGACATAGACATATGGTTCAATTAGGTTAAACTGGGTATTTGCGTCTGACCATCGACATAGGATTTTGCATAATTTAGTGTTCCAGGTTAGTAAACTGATTTATTACACAAACATAAAATAATCACTTCATCTTTTAAAAGATATTAGAATGATTCACAACCCTAGATCTTTGTGTCTTTTGTTATTTTCCTTAGTATTTTCTTTTGTCTTTTATTTATTTATTTATTTTGCAAAACTACAATCAACCAAATCAATCAAGCAATCATTCTCTTCTCCCTCAATTAGATATCTGTAAAAAATAAATTCAATACTTAATAACAATAGTAGGAATTAAGTCCTCGTGGGATCGATATTTTATACTACTTGAACGATACGTGCGCTTGCGTTATACGTGTGTGTTTACGCCGGTCATTGGGCCCGCTCTAGGGAGGAGGTCGTGACAGAAGCAAGTTAAGCCCTTCGGCTGCAATGAGGAACAAGTAAGGGGAAAGAGGATCTCATTGTCTAAGACCTCTACCCATGGGGATTTGGGACTGTAGAAGAACCGTTGACAAGAACAGCCAAGGAAGCTGTGGAGAGGCATTGATTGATCCAGGATCTCCACCGGACTCCAAAACCCATTTTCTCCAAAGATGTGTCAATAAAACTCCAAGATACTGAGTCGAAGGCTTTCTCAAAGTCTAGCTTCAAAAAGTATCCCCTCACTATAGTTTTTTTAACACAATCCACAACCTCATTTGCAATTAGAATCCCGTCCAAAAGTTGTCTTCCTTCTACAAAAGTGGATTGTTCTTGGCCGATAAGGGGGCCTAGTACCTTCTTCAACCTGTATGCTAAAAATTTGAGATGATTTATATAAGCTATTGAGTAGGGCAATCGGTTTATATTCTTTCAGGCTTATTGGGTTATCTGACTTGGGAACCAAGCTATGAAGGAATTGTTGATCCCTAACGGCAGTTTACCATAAGCGATCAGGTTTGAACCATGCTGAATACATCTGACCCTACTATTTCCCAAACTTTTGAAGAAGTTTAGACTGAAGCCATCTGGCCTGGGGCTTTTGATCCATCCATATCACAAATTGCGGATTCTACCTCCTCTAGAGAGACCGGGATTTCAAGAGATGTGGCTGTATTCGGATCCATAGCCTTGAACATCAGATTCTGGACAATTGGGGAAGGTGAAGATTGAGCAGTGTATAGGTTGCTGTAGAAGGACACTACCTCATTTTTATTCCCTGAGGATCTGAATTCGATTACCATTGATGTGTAATGACCCTAGAAAATTGCACCTGCTTCTCTCATTAGCGACTCTACGGAAAATTTTGTGTTGTTATCTCCGAGATTAAGCCGGTTGACTTTACTTTTCTGACGCCATAAGGATTCTTGAGAGTTTAATTTAGCCAAAAGCTGACTTTTGGGGGTTGCCAGTCTCGAAAAATAATCTGAAGGAGTACAGGGGTTTCTGTAAACTGTTTCAGCAGATCAATTTCAATTCTAGGGAGGCTATTTGCTGATCGATATTACCAAACACCATTTTATTCTAATGGTAAGTCTGTCCCTAAGGAGCCTAATTCTCTTTACTATCCTGAAAGAACCGTGAGAGATTGAACTAAAGCTCTCTGAATAACGAAATTGATTTCTCTTTCTTAATCTTTCTTTTTATCATAGTAACATTTATCATCCGTGATAGAAATTACAGGTTCTATTTCTTTATTAATGTGTGTCAACTAAAACATTTTCATGAGAGCACGTACTATCAACGTATACAAAAATAAGAAGTTGTATTTAACTGCACCAATAAGATTTTAGCATTTAACGGCACTAATTAGAAGTTTTAATAAACTGATCCAATTGTTAGGGTTGGTGTTCGGAGCGCTAATCCGGATCGTATTTATGACTGATTCATGAATACAAACAATTTCTTTTTCCATAATATTACGAATTTATGGTAGCACTTCTTGTCTATTATATACATAATTCGGTCTAATTACGATTAGATTGAAACTAAAAAGGATTTCGGTGATGTATATATATGTAACATCCCCAGAATTTTCAGAATAGTTTCGGAAGATTTTTCGGATTGAAATTTATTTTTTTCTGATCAGAATGATATTGGAAAACAGATGTGTGTGTGTTGAAAAATATCGGAATATTTTTAAAATAAATTTTCGTCGCGATGGAAACACATGTGATTTAAAAAATCAGTACTCGACTTTACTATAAGCGTAAAGTTTGTTGTTGGATCTTAAAAATAGAGAACGAACTCTGATTGAGATGATTCTGAAGCTATCAGACTCATTTTTCAGAGGCGAACAAATTTCGTGTGTGTGAATAATTTTCAAAAACTCACACTAGAAGGGCCTCAAATTTACTACTAATTAAAAATACCCCCAAACATTGGACCTGTTTTCAATTTCATGGGGACCTAAATGATATTTTCCGAAAAGGTTATAAAAACCTCTTAGTTTCTCAAAATCACAAATATGATAGAGTTACAAAGAACCCCTCACCCGACCCCTCCCTACTCTCTCTCATTCACGGTGGAGGGCTGCACCGGCCACCACCGGCCGGCAGGCTAGTACCGGCGGGTGAACTACCCTCTGGCCAACGGTGGCAGCCCGAAACCACCGTAATCCGATGAAATTAGAAGAGAAACGTGCGGTTATGGGTATCTCGATCCTGGCTCGTCGCTTCGATTCACGGAACGTGCCACCAATCAAATCGAAGCCCTCGACAATTACTACGAGTCTGTGGAGTCAATTTTGTTGATCGGCATCCGGTTTCACACGAAACGAGGAAGAAATTGTCAGTGAACAGTAACACTCATGTGAATAGTAGCTCAGATTCAAATTCAAATGACACAGGCGGTTTGTGGGACCGTTGGAGTTCGAATATGCCCTCAGAATTTCGGTAGGACATCTTGGTAAAATCTCGTATTTTAAAGTTTCCATTAAATATTCGGATGGTCCCATTAAATTCGTAGGAGTAACGTAATTATATGATATGAATTGCTTGAGCTAATTATATTTAAATTGTGTGTGTGTGGTAGAATTCGAGTGAAAATGGAACAATTTTAGATCGATCTGATAGATTATGCAAGTTTCCGATATAAAATGATTTTCACGGTGTTGATGTTTTGAAGATCGTAATGATATACATGAGTTCGTTATGATGTAATAAGAATGATGAAACTGAAATCATCAAAAACGGACTTGATTTGGATATTCTGGGAAGATCCGAAAGTTTGTTATAGATAAGCCAATAATTTCCACAATTGCGATTGTTGTAACGGTGATCCACATTTGTTTTGACAGATTTGACTAGGATCAGGAATATTCAAGAAGCCAGGTAAGTATTCCATGCAAGGAGTACTGATTTGTTTTGTGAGTGCGTAGAGATATGTATAAACATATGCTTCTATCTATGTATGAATTATATAAATGTATGTGTTTGTATAACTGTAGAATGAGGATGAATACGTATATGTTTGAACAATAGAAGGTATATCTAATACTCATGTCTGTAAATGAATGATTGGCTATGAATGTGTGTTGCATATAGAAGTGTTGGTTAAGATTCCGTTCGAATGACGCTCATCCCATACCTATTCTAAAATATATAACGAGTCCCGTACGAGCATTGTTTGCATAAGCCAGCACTCGTGTGGGTCTGTATTTATGTATATAATTATGAGAATTAGTAAAGTTTGTCTGGTTGATGGTAATGTCTATATGAAATGTGTTCGGTATGATATGTGAGTTTCAAATTCTGATATGTGCATGATGCATAAGAGGAGGAGTGAAAAAAGGTAAGGTAAATATATACATTTTAATGAGAATTTAGTTTAAGAGTTATATATTCGTTAAGAATTCTATTTATCATTTTCGTATTTTGATAGACCATTTTGTATCTGAGATCCGTGTGATCATTTAGAATAGATAAGAATTTTATAAGAATATGAGTGTGATATTATAAATGTGTAGTGAGAATGTGAGATTCTGAATAGGCTCCGACTTGTGCCGATTGATAATATTTCAAATGATTGTATGCTTCTTGATATATGATAAGTCATGTTAGATCACATGTCTGAAAGATGAGGATATCTGAACTATGATATGTATGAGTGTTATGTATGAAACCGGTAGGAACATGAGATAAAAAACACCATCTATTAGGAAACATGTCTCCTGCTGGTAGCATTTCTGCTAAGGCGGGATGTTACAATATATTAGACAAAGACCCAAGAGTATATAACGTAGTGCGTAGTTACAACATAGTTTGTAATTGACAATATTGGGAAGTGTCACTATAAGTTGTATATTCTCAAATAAAGTTTCTGGTCAAGATTTACTAACATGGGTCAGTTTGTAAAATCCGTTAAGACCAGTACATATCGTATATCGAGACATGGTCTGATGGTTTATCTTAGTAAACCATGAGTTCTTGGAAACTCATATAGATATATAGGTGTTTATTCGATAAACACTGAACGACTCACATGATATTTTCTAATAGATGGTCCACCAACGTCAATAAAAATCTTCTCTAGTCGAGTAGCATAGTGGTCCTTATATTTGAGATACAACGATGGATATGCGAATTATCCTCCAAACTTTGATGACAGTCACGTCACCAACCTATTTAGGTCAGACCTCCACCTGTTCATTGGGTGTGGACTGATTCTCAGGATATCTGGTGATGTATCCAGAGAGGATCCGTCAGTCATGTGTACAGGATTTAGGTATTCACTTCATGAGATTATGATTTGTTAATTCAATGGTCGTGGTACATTGTGGAAGCGAGTTCCAAGTGTTATTAAGAGATCACGGATCTATACGTCGATGGGATTATACCTTAAGAGATTTGACGTTTATATATATGTCTCTGGTATTAATCCAAATACCTATGACAGAAGGATTATACGTATGCGAGGACCTCGACTTATATAGTTCAGCGAGATTGTCTGTGGTCGTTACGAGTGGGTGAATTATGGACACGGAATTGGATTCTATGACGGATAAACCTGAACTTAAAGAGTCCCATAATATGAAGTGTACTCGTCTAGCACTTGGGCAACTAAATATGAATAATAATGATTATTCATGAATCGTTTAATTGTTAAACGATTTATACACATGCTGGGTTTTTTCTGTCATTAATGTGTATATGTATTAAATACATAATTTGATTAGATACACATTAATTAATTGTCAAATAAGATTTTGACACATATGATCTATATTATATCTCATTAATGAAAATTTTCAGGATATGATTTTCACTCTTGGCTTGAGTATAACTTAAACAGCAAACTCCCATAGAGAAATGGTGCTCATTGGAATATTGTGTGTGCTTGCACTTTATGGTTTTTATGGAAATGGAGATGTATTCCCTGTTTGAAGAAAGAAAGAAATACCATTGCTGGCAACTTTGTCTTTGTCATTGGCAACTTTGTGCATGAGTGGGAGCAAACTAAAGATTCTGCCAGCAAAGTCAAGATTAGGAACTATATCCTATGTCAATGGAATCCCCCTGATACTGGTTAATGGAAACTCAACACTGATGGTGGCTGTAATAAACAAGGAACTTTAGTTGGTGGTGGTGTTCTGACTTCTGAGGGACGGAACGGTATTTGGCTGAAAGGATTCACAGCAAATCTAGGTCATGGCTCTGAAATGTGTGGGACTCTTCCATGGCTTAAAAATATGTTTTTCTATAGGATGGTAAAGCTCTCCAAGTTTAAGTGGACTCCCAATTCAGTCTAACAGTAAGTTGAATGTGGACACATTCATTCATCCAGATTATCCACTGAAATGGGTATTATTGTGAGGACTTTTGTACCACTACAAGTTGATCAATGGAGACGAGTACCTATTGAAAAAAAGAAAAAAAAAAAGAAATGATTGATCGAGTAGCGGTAAATTTCTTTTAAACTTAGTAATTTGGTAAAAAAATATTTTATACTTATATCATAATAGCATATTTGTTATTATAATTAATTATGTTGATCTTATAACAAATTCCACATCTACACCAAGCACCAAGCAACAAACAACCATATGTTGTCAGATTCCTTAATGGTGCGATGGCATGTAGATTCAAAGTGTTAGTTCCATTTTTATTGACATGTGTTCGTGACAAAACAAGTTCAATTGAGTTGTAATCTTTCATGAAGATCTTTGTGCAATTGGACTGGTTTCTGATTGCTGTGCATCAGACATGCATTCATGGTGCGTTCGTTGCAGTGTTCGAACGTGTGGCACGTTCTTTATTGGGTTCGAACGGAAGCATTCCAGAGAGCAAATGTTCGAGTCACGTTCTTGGTGGGTTCGAACGAGATCATTCCAGAGAGCATCCGTTCGTTGTGCATTCGAGTGGCGTTCGAACGAGTCTTTCCAGTGGGCACGCGTTCGTGGAGCGTTCTAGTAAGCGTTCGAACTCGACTGCAATCTGAACGCGTTTTTGGCCTGCAAAACCCTAGTTTTTCACCCTACCTATAAATATAACCCTTAGCCGCCATTCTCATTAGTTGAAACATATTTCCCTTGAGACAAAATCTCTAAAAGCTTTCAACTCTCTTTGATTCCACCATTGAAGACTTCGTATATCTTTGTCTTCTTCATTGATGGTGTGAATGTTTCTTTGATAAACCTTCAACACAACTTAACCCAAACTCCCTAATCCTTTAGAGTTCTTTAGGAGGAGTTTTGGTAGTCGGAGTTCCGGCGTCATTGGTGATATAATCTACTCAGAGACTTCAGAGGTTCTGAAGAAAACCGTGGGTCGCGGGCTTGAGGAGTTGCCTTGAGTTCTTGCAGTATTGAGGTACTTGAGTCGGTGGAGTTGCCACCATAGGTCTTGACCATCGCTGTAAGTTTTTCTCTATATAGTGGATTCAGGTGGTAGCCTATACCCGAAGTGGTTTTTTACTCGGAAGAGTTTTCCACTTCGTCACCAAAATCATTGTGTTGAATTTTGTGTGGTTTGATTATATTTGCTGCTTTAATTATTGTTACTGTTTTTACATTTGCAGCATATTATTTTAGTTGGTTGTTTTAGAAATTGCCTGTTTCTATTCCATAGTTACAGTAATCATGACCTGTCCTGTTTATTGTTTGTAATTCCGCATAGGGTCAGAACCTTTGTGTAAAATCGAATTCTTAATTGGTATCAGAGCCTGAACTCGATCCTTGACCCTTTAGCTATGGAGCGTAGACAACCCTTAAATTGTGATACCCTCACATATCGTGATTTGGCCTTGTTTACAAAGAAGTTTAAGAAATTTCTTAAACTTAAGAAAAGTGGCCATAGCAGTGATAGAGATATGGAGAATAAGCCTAGAGAGAATAGGCATAGCAGGAGAGAGTCTAGAGGGGATAGGGATAATAGATCCCGAGGTGTCCAGGTACCATGAATGTGAATGATATGGGCACGTTAGATTTGAGTGTCCCACATACCTTAGGGCTAAAGACAAGAAAGTCATGACAACCTCTCTTAGTGATTCTGAAGGTGATGACTCTCCTAAAGGCAATTATATGGCCTTTACTGCCAGTGGCGTATCCAGAAATTTCAATCAGTGGGGGCATAATTTTTTTCTTACCAAAATAATATATAATGAATTCATACATATTTTTTGAAATTACAAGATTATCCTTATACTTTTGAAAATTATGAAATAACCCTTAGTTTCTAAACTTATATATTAACCCAAAATTTTCAAAATTATATTTTTATCCATAATTTATAAAAATACAAATTTACCCTAAAAATTTAAGTAAGAAATTATTTTTAAAATTATGTATTTTAAGTTTATGTAGTATATTATATACTAAATTTCCGCTAATTTATTGTAGATTTAATCATTTTTTTAATTAAATTATTAAAAGCCTAGTGTTAAAACGCAACATTGTACTTTGAACATCTATAAATAAAAAATAAATATACAAAAAAATATATACAAAATAATTATATTTATATTAATATGTGAATATTTTATACATAACAACTATACACGACGTGTTTTAGTAAAACAATCACTACAAATATATCAATAAATTAGAAGATCAATAACCAAACCTAAGTATAAACATAGTTATTTTTATTTTTATTTTTATTTAAATGTAATGGAATCTCTATTCTTTTGCAAATGGAAAAACACATAAATTAGTGGATTTAAAATGAAAAATAGTCAATTATCTATACACATATAAATTAAATATAACTATTTTAAATATGTTTAAGAAATAAGTTTGATACAAAGGTGTATTGGAATTTTTTTTAATTAATTTGGGCTTGGGCCTACATATTATATTAAAAAATACAACTCAAAAAATTAAAAAATAATGTATTATGTGTGTTGTTTAATTACTTGTATTTTCTAATTTAAATATATAATTAAAAAAAACTAGTGGGACCAGTCGGGCAACTGCCCCCACTGGTCCTTAAGTGGCTCCGCCACTGTTTACTGCTAGTGTGTCAGAGGAGAAAGAGACTATTGTTAATGATGTTGATTCAGAAGTCTCTCTCAATGAGTCTGTAGATGAGGAAAGACTTCAAGTAGCTGATATTGAACTGTTTAATGAGAGTTTAGCTATTAAGAAGACTAATATTGAGGTCAATAAGAGACTTAAACTAGTTGAGCTAGAAAAGAATGAAGCTCAAGCCAAATTTGAGCAAAGCCTCTTGATGGTAGATGACCTGAATGAGAGGAATATATGTCTAATTGATAGGATCCAAACTTTAGAGACTGAACTTGAAAAAGCTAGAACCCAATTGTCTTCTTTTTCTAGTGGTAATAAGAAAGTGGATCGTATATTAGGTATTAATGTTGTGCTTAATTGTGATAAGGCGTCCACATCTAGAGTTGTGCCTAAACCTCCTAAACATGACCTAGGTAAGAAGCATGTTGAGTGTAGTCATGTAATTCCTCTATTTATTCCTCGTCCTATGACCCAACCTCGATCTAGAGGTGTTGTGGTTGAACATCGATCTCATCCGAGGTTTGTTCCTGTATGCCATCATTGTGGCAAGACATGACACATTAGGCCTAAGTGCTACATGTTGCACAAACATAAGAGAAGGCCTAAGACTGTGTCTCCTAGATTTGATTCTTCAAATCTAATGTCTCAAGTTTCTGCACTAACCAAACAAGCTCAATTTCTTAGTGAGAAACTTGCTTTGTTGTCTGGGAATACTCATGTGAAAGAGATTCCTAAGAAAATTTGGGTGAGGAATCAAGATGACTTCCCATATACTTCTAAATGTCTTGATCCTGACAGGCATGATGAGAGTGCACTCCGGTGTAACTCTACTTAGAAGTTGCATTTGTTTTCCCACTGCATGTGTGTGTGCGTGTGTTTTATGTTTTTTGCACGTTTATTTTTTTTCTGTTCACAGCATATGGGTGTGTTGTTTGTTTTTATTATATATTCCTTGGTATATAGGATGGAAACCCATACATAAATTTCATAGCCGATTCTGAATGGACGGTGGTATGATCTGTACTCGGGATACAACTCCACGTACCATTGAATATTGTCAAGCTGTTTTGTTCTTTATTTTTTGTGTGTTAAAACTGAAAAATCAAAAAAAAAATATATATTATTTGAAAAAGACTAAAAATATTTTATGGCTTGTTAGAGCGTGGAAAGCTTGTGCATGTGATCCTGGTATGTAGGATATATGATTATGCATGTATGATATGCTTTATTTTTTCTTGATGCTCTATATACATGAGTGTGTGTGATAAAAAATATTTGGTGTATCATGTGATTGCACCTCACATACACGTTTGTATTTTATCAAGGCTTGGTCGCATGTATGAATTTTTGGACTGGCAATCTAATTTCTATCATACTTTGTTCATTTAAATAGTGTGACCTTTGACTAGATGACCTTGCTATCCCATTTTGCAACAGTAAAAAGAAATAAATTTTTTTTTTTAAAAAAAAAAGGACACTCAAGTGCAAAGAGCCAAAATGGCCAAATTCAAAAGATAGGGCAAAAACCCTTCACTCAAAAGAGTTATTAAATATGAGCTCATGATATTTCTGGGGTAAATAATATAGCATGCAACCAATTTTGCTTATTTTCAGGTCCTAGTGGTGCTGGGTTTGAACACCTATTTTGTGGACTTGGTTTGTTTAGAGATGGATTTCTTTGGCTATGTCCAGCTCATAAAATAAGGTCTTAAGCCTTGATTCGTTATGCACTTTATTTTTCCACGCAAGTGTTTTATATGTTTTGGTGTTTATGTCATATGCATAAGTGTTGTATTTAGCCACTTTTAAAATGTTGCATATTGTTTCATGTCATAAACAGATGAAAATGACTGGGTATCATTGTATCAGCTTGAAATGCTGTTTCAGTCAGTTTTTGACAGGATTTGTATTTATCTCAGTATGTGCCTGGTGTGCTTCATGTCATTGCATACTAATTTTTTTCTTCTTTCTTGTGCACCTTTCTGAGTTTTGATTTACTTCTTGTGTGTTATTTTGCTAACTGTATGTGCCTGTTAGTGAGGGGGAGTAATTCTTGTTTGTTTATGCTCTTGTATGTGTTGTCTCATGTTCTCTTGTTATTTTTCATGTTTCTTTTACCCTTTGTCATTTCGTGATAAAAAGGGGGAGAGCCTTAATATATAGAAGGGAGCCGTAGAATATCCTTTAGATATCTCTGTTTTAAGGGGAGTTAAGATTAAGGGGGAGAGGGATTTCTACTTGTATATGCATGAGATTTTTACATGCTTTATGTTTTACTTGATTATCCCAATGCTTTTCACGGTATATCGTTGTTTGTGGATGTTTCAGGTAGCAGGTATGTTGCTGCGGTGGTATTATTTTCAAGACTACTTAGTTAGGTATTAGATCGAGTCATATTGTAATTAGTCACTGTTTTGATGGTTGACAGTTGACTGTTTTATTTTTGGGTCTTTTACCGTAGTCTTTGTATTAGGTAGTGTTTTGTCACGGAATGCCAAAGGGGGAGATGTTAGTTCCATTTTTTTGGCATGTGTTCGTGACAAAACAAGTTCAATTGAGTTGTAATCTTTCATGAAGATCTTTATGCAATTGGACTGGTTTCTAGTTGTTGTGCATCAGACATGCGTTCGTGGTGCGTTCGTTGCAGTGTTCGAAGTGTGGCGTTAGTGGCACGTTCTTTATTGGGTTCGAACGGGAGCATTCCAGAGAGCAAACGTTCGAGTCACATTCTTGGTGGGTTCGAACGAGATCATTCCAGAGAGCATCCGTTCGTTGTGCGTTCGAGTGGCATTCGAACGAGTCTTTCCAGTGGGCACGCGTTCGTGGAGCGTTCTAGTAAGTGTTCGAACGCGACTGCGATCTGAACGCGTTTTTGGCCTGCAAAACCCTAGTTTTTCACCCTACTTATAAATATAACCCTTAGCCGCCATTCTCATTAGTTGAAACATATTTCCCTTGAGCCAAAATCTCTAAAAGCTTTCAACTCTCTTTGATTCCACCATTGAAGACTTCTTATCTCCTTGTCTTCTTCATTGATGGTGTGAATGTTTCTTTGATAAACCTTCAACACAACTTAACCCAAATTCCCTAATCCTTTAGAGTTCTTTAGGAGGAGTTTTGGTAGTCGGAGTTCCGGCGTCATTGGTGATATAATCTACTCGGAGACTTCAGAGGTTCTGAAGAAAACCGTGGGTCGTGGGCTTGAGGAGTTGCCTTGAGTTCTTGCAGTATTGAGGTACTTGAGTCGGTGGAGTTTCCACCATAGGTCTTGACCATCGCTGTAAGTTTTTCTCTATATTGTGGATTCGGGTGGTAGCCTATACCCGGAGTGGTTTTTAACTCGGAAGAGTTTTCCACTTCGTCACAAAAATCATTGTGTTGAATTTAGTGTAGTTTGATTATATTTGCTGCTTTAATTATTGTTATTGTTTTTACATTTGCAGCATATTATTTTAGTTGGTTGTTTTAGAAATTGCTTGTTTCTATTCCATAGTTACAGTAATCAGGACATGTCCTGTTTATTCACTACAAGAAAAAAGGCTTTTACTGATACTAAATTAGTGTCAGT
This sequence comes from Zanthoxylum bungeanum, assembly GCA_019454045.1. NCBI lineage: Eukaryota > Viridiplantae > Streptophyta > Magnoliopsida > Sapindales > Rutaceae > Zanthoxylum > Zanthoxylum bungeanum. Next base: position 5,018 of record SKCR01005275.1, on the reverse strand, counting down.
AAAGGGTTTTACTGACACTATATAAATGTGTCAGTGTTGCCGCAGCCAGAAATCACTGACACTAGTTTCTAGTGTCAGTGATTCTTAGTGTCAGTAAACGTTAATACTGTAGTATCAGAAAATTATTGACACTATGGTATCAGTAATCTCTCACACTATTTTAGTGTCAGTAAATTATTGACACTATATCATCAGTATTTAGTGATACTATAGTGTCAGTAAATTTTGTTACTGCAGTATCAGTATATCGCATATATTTGATTTTTAGTGTCAGTAATTATTGTTACTATAGTATCAATATCTGTCAATATCTTTAAATTTAAAAATCGTATTATTTCACAATTATATTTCTTATTTTTTGTAATTAAATTAATCATAAAATATATATATATATATATATATATATACCAACTCAATGAAATAAAAAACTAAAAAATTACATTTATATAAAATTCGCAATATAATAGATTAATCGTATTAATCAATTCAACAGTATCACATGATGAATACAAAAACTCCATAGACAATCTTTAAATTAACATATATATATTTCAAAAACTACTCTTAAAGTCCCATCAAAATGTCATGCCCCCACCAAAATTCATGATACTTGTTGAGAAGCCTGCAACAATCCCCCAACAATATGATATCTGGCACAAAATCTGAAATTATAAACCAAATGTTAAGAATTAGATGGACTTCCAAAAAAAATCGATATCTTCATAAATAAAAACATTAAATACATCCAAATAAAAATACAAAATATAACCCTAATCTAATTTTTGTCACATAAAGCACTTATTGACAATAACCATACCAACAACCTAAGAGCATGCATATAAAAAACCAAATGGCATCCATAATACAAGTTGTATCTTTCATACCGCTACATAATCACCAAAACAAACAAATCAATAACACACACACACACACACACACACACACACACACACATATATATATATATAGACGGACATAAAACTGAAATAAAAGGATCTCATGAACCAGATGAAGTTTATCAGATGACATGATCTAATACTGTTTCCAAATGCAGGAAGCAAATCAAGATGACAAGATAGTTGTTCATTATGGAATTCATGGAAACTAAAAGTTCAAAGCTCAAAATGTACTAGAATGTAACATTCCAGGTAATTGCCATAAAAATAGATGAGATAAACATGTTAGATCTCAATATATCAAATACTGCTTCCATAGCATTCATGCTGCACCTCAAAGCACATCAGATGACAGGTGCCATATCCCCCAAAGGTTTCAACAAGTATCAATCAGAACATGGCAAAACTTCATCAGGTAAAAAACTATCTCCAAGTTCATGTCTGACATAGAGAACATCGAGACACTGTTAATAGAATATTTTACATCATGATTGTTCTAACTTTCAAGTCTCAAAGCAATCTTACCCACTAGCAAAACTCACAAATAAAACAAATTAACCCACCAAATTAAACCCATCAGGGCATAAAACTGAAATAAAAGATATGATTCATATTGCTTTCACTGAAGTAAAAAATCTGGGGAAAAAATTCTAAGCTAAAATTAGAAACAAGAATGTATTAATTTACAGAAAAGAGAAATACCATACTACTTCATTAACTCAACGAACAATAGCTATGTTGTCCTTGTCATTTGTATTCTGCAAGAATAGAAGAGATTGTATGTTATCAAAGTAACTCAACGAACAATAGCTATATCATTTCCAGGCTGCTTGGGGCCAGATATCAAAAGAGACAACATCATAAACTTTCTCTTCATACACAACCATGGAGGGAGATTGTATGTTATCAAAGTAACGGGCCAACAACTATAAGTGGTGCTTTGATTGCTATACGGATTAACCCCATCACTTGAGAGAGCTAAACGAAGATTTCTAGGATCTTGGGAAAATTCAGGCCACTTATTGTCAATTAATTTCCATGCCGGTGAATCTGCAGGGTGGCGAAGATTGCCGTCTTCAATTCTCTTATTTGCATGCCAAATCAAGTTTTCAGCTGTCTGTGGTGAATGAAACATTCTTTGAACCTAGGAATAATTGGAAAATACCATAACACCTTCCCAGGAACCCCTTTTCTCAATTGTTTGGAACCATCATTTTTTCTTTTCCACCTAGATTGTCCACAAATTGGGCATTCAATAAGATTTGCAAACTTATTCCTGTAAAGAATGCAATCATTTGGACATGCATGTATTTTATCATAATCTAAGCCCAACACTTTCATTGTTTTTTTTGCCTCATACATAGACTTGGGTAGATTATTATTTTTTGGTAATATATCAGCAAGAGCTTCTAACAAAGCTGAAAATCCTTTATCAGACCACCTATAATTCCCTTTGACATTATACAGTCTCATTAAACCCGATAACTTTGAATGTTTAGAACCTAGATATAATGGCTTTTCAGCATCTTCAAGCATATCTGTGAAAGAGCTATGATCTTTATCACATTGCTCATACGCATCTTGAACCATATCAACTACATCACTATAGTCATGACATCTGAAACGTTGACTTTGTGGAAGTTCTTGGCAATTTTCAGAAGGAGATACAGGTTTAGATTCACCATGCCAAGTCCAAACTAAATACGTTTGGAGAAAGCCTTTCTGAAACAAATGAAGCTTCACCTCTTTAGGAGTATGAAACTCCATATTGCAACAACGGGCGCAAGGACATCTAATTAACATTCTATTTTCAGAATTAAGAATTGCAAACTCCAAGAATTCATCAACTCCAACACGATATTCACTGGAAAGTCTATCACAATATATCCATTTTTTGTCCATTTTACGTACCTAACCTGTTCATAATATGTACCTTGTCGATGTAAGTTTATAAAATTTTCATAATTAGTTTCAAAGGTTTAAAGAAAACATACATTAGAGTAAAATAACGAAGAACATTGGCTTGAATACATTAGGTTAAAACAATGAGCAAACATTTTATTATATCTTTAGTGCTTAGATTCATAAGTTGTTGGTTTTTTTTTTTCAGTTTATAAGTTTGAATGCCATGTGGCCATGCACAATCCCAGTAACGTACTAGATAGAAACAAAAGGGAAACAATCACCCAAAAACCGGCATGCTAAGTCAAAGATAAGCCGAAGCATAACAATACATAACATTAAACTTCAACACATAAACTATCAAAATAGGCATCACACATAGGAAATCACTAAAGAACTGTACAAGCCCTTCAATTACCTCCATAAGATGCACTAACTTAATATAGAAAATCATAAAATTTTGTGTACCTTTCCACTTTGAGGACTGCCCGAGCACTTGGTGGTATTATAACTTTTTGAAGCGTGCTTTAAACAATGATCCTGTGAAACTTATTTTGTTAGAAATCTACTTTTTACATTTTGATAATATTACCAACAGCTCTATATATATGTCAGTTCGAAATCTACATAAATTCTAGTAAAACCAGACATGAAACTCTGACCATCAAAATTTGGCCTCTATGAGAAGCTCGCAAACCGTTATGCTGGATTTGGAAGAACAGAATACTTTGTAAATCAGTAAGGTTGTAAAATATTAAACATTAAACATTAAACAATCACCTTATCACAGCAAGTGAGCAGCTGAATTAGATTATAAACCCCACCAAAATTCTTGTCCAGAAAGCTCTGCAGATGGGTTATGCAATTAAGTAATATCACCTTACGTGATGGGCTGCATGTATGTGTGGCTTAAGGTTGAGTGTTTGGCTCAGTGAGATCTTGTTTTATTCAGTTAGTATGTGTGGTTGTTGATTTTTGGTCAGGCCATGAGTGGGTTGAGAGAGCGCAACAGAGAATCCAAGATCCAAGAGAGATTTAGGGTTCTTTGATATGTGTTACCTTCAATATGGTGAATCGCCGTGTGTGGATCTTGTGAGCAGTGTGCGCTGGAGGCGTGATTAGGGTTCTTTCATTGTTTGCCGAGAGGGAGAGTGTCTCCTAGGGTTTGTGTCTGCGTTTGTTTGAGTGTTCCTCTGCCGTGCAGGAGCTTCGAAAGTGTTGATCAACACTTGTACTGCCCCAAGAGTCTTTGAGTCGCCTAGCTCTGGATCTTGTCTTGGTCACGGTGGCTCTGTTCTTGTTTTTCGAGTATTGATTGGTTGTTGTTGATCTTGCTTTCTCGTCTGTGTTCTTCAATTTTCCAGAAGTCGTTGATGTCCAATCTTGGCCAAGAAAACCAATTAGGGATTCTTGTTGCTGTCTTTGACCGAGACCTCTTCAAACTTTTACGATGAAAAAAAATGTGGGAATGAGAGGAACCCTAAATTACTAAGATTGATTTGGTAACTACGGTTCAGGTTTTGACCCGACAAATATATATATATATTTTTATAAATCGCGGTTTAAGGAACAAAAGTCACGATTTGGCCCAGTGGTAAAGCCTTACAATAAAAAAAAAATTTATATCAATGGTTACAATTTCGAGTCCCAGCAGACTTAAGGAAATAATTTTTTTTTTAATTTTTTTACTGATACTAAGGTATCATTAATTACTGACACTAAATTTACTGATACTCTAGTGTCAGTAATATATGCGAAAAACGTCACTTCCGCGAGGGTTGGTTCGACTCCAGACGACTACACATTTTTTTTTTATTTCTTACTGATACTATTGTAATAGTAATTACTGACACTAAAATCGCTGATACCATAGTGTCAGTAATTATTGATATTTAAGTGAAAAACACGGAAATAGGCCCATTTACACGTCGTTTCTGACACTTTTAGCCTAGTGTCACTAACTTAGTGTCAGTAAAGGCCTTTTTTCTTGTAGTGATTGTTTGTAATTCCGCATAGGGTTAAGTACTTCTTGAAGCAAAAATTTAAGAAATTTTCCAATTTAACTGAAGCGATACAAAATCACCCTGCAGAAGTTACTAACCAAAGAAGATTGGGAACACATTGTAAACGCTTTGATAGTGACTTGTTCAAGATGTCGATAAATTTATGTCTCATGTTTCATAGTTTTTAGTAGTTTCTAACACATGTTTTATAATAATA
>SKCR01005274.1:0-25177 GCA_019454045.1 Zanthoxylum bungeanum | reverse complement strand
TGGCACCGGTACTATATTAGCCAACCATCTTCAGGATACTTTACTTAGCTTCCAGAAACCCCCCCCACATCCTATGTGTTTTTCTTAACCCGCCGCTCGGACTTCTCAGCCCATTTCTTGTCTCATCCCTTCTGAGTTCTGTTTCTGTTTACTGGCCTCATATTCGATAAGTTGGTATTGTGTGTTGGGCAATGTTCTGTCTACCCCGGGCATGTCCTCATAGGACCAAGCAAACACTTTGGCATATCTGACCAACAATGCTTCTAGTCTTGTCCTCTCTTCAGAGGTAACTTCACTTGCAATCAGAATTTCCCTGGGGTTCTCAAGCGTACCCAAGTTAAATGCAGTAGTTCTGGCCGAACTGATACAAAAATATGCTTGATTCGTGCAGAGTAAATGGAAAATGACGGCAAGGCAAGTAAGCAAAAGAAATGTCTTTATTATTGGATAATGCGGAAGTACATTCAAACAAATCAGGAAGGTAAATGTCTTCATCATCTATATACCTCTTCCTCTGCAATCAGGTCTTCCTCAGGCTTTTCATCCTCTCCCAGAGTCAGGCTCTCCAATTTCATCAATTCTTCTTCCCAATTCTCTGCTTCCACAGCTTCTTTAATCAGCGGTTTCTCACCCAACAAATCCTGGAAGATCTCAAAATCCAGGTACCACAATCCCATTAACTTCCACAGGTTCAGGCTCCCCTTGATATCCTGAAGCTTTCACAAAACATTCCATCAGTTTCAGGCCCTTTTTCTTGACCTTCGGTTTTTTCTTCATCATATCTATACCCCAAACCTTTCCGAGTGGTCTGTCCTCTGAAATCTGGCAACTTTGAACCTTCACCCGGTTCAAACTTCATTTTTTTCATGATCCTAGCCACCCTAGGATCCACCCATTCCTCAAACGTAGCTGACACCCGAAACCTTGTGAAAGGTTGTATCTCCAAGGCAGCCACGGCATTATCTACCTCAGTCCGGATAGTAACAACTTCTCCCCATACGGGAACTTGATCATCTGATGCAAAGTGGAAGGCACGCCCCCAAGTTTGTGAAACCAAGGCCTTCCCAACAATAAGGCAAAAGTGGCTGGGATGTCTAGCACTGTGAACTCACCTCATCTTCAATTGGCCCTACCTTGACCATAGCCACAAAAGTACCCTCAACCCCCCTTTTACTGTCATCATAAGCCTTGATAGTCATGCTGGAGGGGTCCAAGTCTGTTGCTTTCATACCCAATCTTGCCAGAATTTTCAACGGCACACATTGATGGACGAACCGTCATCCACCATTACACATGAAGTTCTCTTGTCCCTCACCTCGGCTCTGATAAATAGAGGCCTATTATGATTTCTTCCTTCCGCCAGGAGTTCATCCTCAGAAAAAGATATCTGCAAAGCTTCTTTCTGAACTGACCCAACAAACATTGCAGGGTTAGCATCTTCCGATACCACAATCTTGCTCAAGGCCTCAACCATAGTCTGTCTATGCTCCCGAGATGCACATAACAGTTCCCAGATACTCACTTGTGCTCTAGTCCTCCTCAATTACCTCAGCACTATATCCCCCTCAGTGTTTTCTGCAGTCTCAACCACTTCTCTACCATCTGTCAAAAACTTCCTTACCCTTCTCTCCGCCACATCATTGTAAAAACGACCACTGCGTGTCATTCCCCTTACTTCTTCTTCGTCACTGCTAGAGAAATCAAGCCAAAAGTTTTTTCCCTGCTCAGTCTCATCTTCACTAGCACTATCCCAGATTCCCAGGCAAAAGGCTTGAGGGTGAAAGGATTTTAGGACAAGGTTTTCTGGAGAGGCCAGAGTTGATCATATAGGCTGGTGGTGGTACGGCACGGTAATTGGGTAAGGGGTTTCTGTGTGTGTCAGGCTGTTCTGTTTCTGGGTCAGGTATTTTCTTGGAGTCTATCAGGTATTGGATTCGTGGCGGGAGGCTCGGGCGCAATTGTCGGTGTCATGGCTCTTTTGGTTGGTGAAAGTGACAGTAAAGGCTTAGGTTATAATGTGATGGTAGGGGATTGGGTAATTGTTTGGCTTCTAAGGGTTTTTTAAGAGCCATTGCCTCTTCAGTTTCTCTAGCACCTTAGACATGGGCCTTCCCAAGTTGGAAAACTGCCGGTTCCGGATAGCGGCATTCTCAGCAGAAAGGGCTTTGTTCCCGATGTTCCCCCAATGGGCCTCCTGTTCAGACCATAGAATTTTCTATTCTCGGCCTCTTCTTCCTCAATATCCATGACAGTTTCCCTCAACTGCCGAAAGTCTGCAATCATGGAGGTCATCCTCCTCAACTTGCTGTAAATGGAGGGCTTGGTGCCCTTGATAATCATCTTAATCTGATCCTTCTCCGAAGGCCTAGTCTGCATCTTCAATAATTGACCCCTCCACCGGTCCACATACTCCTTAAAACTCTCCTCCGCTTTCTGCTTAACATTCTCCAGATCACGGAGTGACAGATCGATCTCTAAGTCAGTGACATACGCTTCAGGAAAGCATCGGCCAACTCCCTCCAATCTTCCTTCACTTTCTTCTCCAAACTGTGGTACCATACCACGGGAGCTCCTTCAAGCGACATTCCAAAAATTTTCTGCACTTGGCGCTGAGATAAGCCAACTGAAATCATGACTGATACAAATTGTCGAGATGCACACCCTCGGATCCCCATTCCCGTTAAACTTAGCCATATCAGGCATCTTGAACTGTGCCGGCAACTGTTCCTCGAAAGTCAGTGTGTCATAATCCAGCAAATCCTCATTCTTACCCCCTCATCTTGCGGGTAACCGACTCAACCTGATCCCGAAGTTTCTGTAACTCTGCCTGAGACCCAGATACTCTGCCTGCTGCATACTTTGCCATATCATCATCAAAAGTGGGGGTATCATCCCCCAATATGTTCGAGATTCCTCTTGCCTCACATCCCCAGAATTAACCCCGGCACGAGACCCAGCTATACCAGCCATAGCAGTAGTCAAAGCTTGCAACTGTTCGGTGATCTTGGCGAGACCGTTCTCTAAATGATCCATACGGGACACCTCATTATCGGATTCACTCATACTTGTTCTTTTAGTGAGTCTTGTCCATTCTCTAACCCAAACGGTATCTATGTTGTCTTTTTGAGACATAGACGGTGTTAACATGATATATGTATGCATGAGGTGCATGAGATGCATGTAACATATATAACATATTAAATCAATTTAAAATTTTCAAACAAATCGGCCCGTTACCATTTTAGAATCTTTCGGGCTAATTGTCATAAGGAGTGAATCCATTCCAGTTTAAATGGCCCAACGAGTTCACATCTTATGACAAGGAGCCCAACTAAATCCAAATGTAATGTTCCGAACACAAGCACAAAGTGGCCCATCAACACTTAGAAGCCTTTGGCCCAATCGTCATGAAATACGTTCTTGTCCCAGTTTAAATGGCCCAACAAGCTCATATCCCATGACAAATGGTCCAAATGGATCCAAACGACGATGTTCCCAAACACAAGCATAGAAGAAGATAATGCAAACATAGCGTAATAATTTCTACATAATGGCCCATCAACATTTCAGAAGCTTTGGGCCTAATAGTCATAAGGTACGAACTCGCCCCAGTTAAATGGCCCAGCAAGTCCGCATTTCTGACAATAGTCCAACTGCATCCAAATGAGGATGGTCCACAAGCACATATTCAAGGAAATAATTGTTACTTTAGCCAACCCGGTCTATGGGTGGGTTAGCAAGAGTATAGACAAAGGCTCTCACCGGCGAAGGATGACCCACAACTAGGTCTCCCCACTCAAGGGTTCGAGCGACCAAGTGAGCGCACCCTTTTTTATACACTAAGGTACGTGCCAATGAGCTATGGTGTGTGACGGACTGTCAAATGAATTTCCCGTTGTAGATTCCCCAGAGGGAAGGTGGAGCGAGGCTCACTTAAATACCCAAGCCTCTTAGGCTCTTATCGCTTGGTGTCAGGAATGAACAACGAGTCCTCCAAATTAGTCCATCACAAAAGGCTACGAGTAGATGGCTATCTAGGTGCCTTCACAGCTTTTCCTTCTAGAAAGGTAGTGAATGAAGGAAGACACCAAACCATTACCTAGCCTCAAAATGCCTTTGATTAAGCCATCACTTTATCCACTATAGACACGGTCAATTAAAACATAAATCCAAACATCACAAGACAATATTTCGGGGCCGATTCTCTATCCCCAGTGGAGTCGCCAGACTGTGGGAACACAGGAATCTGGGCGACGCATGCTGTCCTGGGCTCGCGGCCCGGTCGGGAGTACGGAGTAGCCACGGGGGACTAAACCGGAGAATAATGGAGTCGCCACCCGGTGTGAACCGGGAAAATGAGATTTAAGGCCGCACTCACCCCTCGCAAGGGAAGACCTCAAGCCGTTGGGTTCGGAATGGTCCCTTACTCATGCCACTTGTGATGAAAGGATTTATGTAATAATTTAATTAGGCTTAAGTAACACTTATTTCCAAGAGTATCATGCTTCTAAATTCATATGTACAAAATGAAACTTACACATACATTTCACATCTAAGATTGCATGCTTGAAAATACCTCAAAGTAACATCGAACATACAACTTCATTTAGCATATCATGTTCACGGAAAATACAAGCATACATACTAACCATACAAGCATACATGTGAGCACTTTTCCAAGTGATACATGGAATTGTATCCCAAGTACAGACCGTACTACCGTCCATTCGGAATCGGCTACGGAATTTATGTCTGGGTTTCCATCCGATATACCACAAGAAATAATACTCCGAAGTCATCATGACATAGGTATATGAATCGTAATGCGTTAAATCAAGACTAAGGCAGATGACGCAACCAATGGAATAAACATGCTTTTCATTACGATGTGCACAAAGATAAGAATGACTATATGGAGTTTCATAAAAAATCACCTAAGAAACAATTATACATGGCATGTGATGAATATGTCTCAGTTCAGTGTGTTCACGTTCGTGTAGCGTTCGTAAACGCGTTCGAATGGTAAACAGAAGGTTCGCGTTCGTATGACGTTTGATAACGCGTTCGAACGGAACCATACCTGATGCATGATAAGACTAAGAAAGTGCGTGTGCGTTCACGTAGCGTTCGAGAACGCATTCGAACGGTAAACAGAAGGTTCGCGTTCGTGTAGCGTTCGAGAACGCGTTCGAACGGAACCAGACCTGATGCATGATGAGACTAAGGAAGTGCGTGTGCGTTCACGTAGCGTTTGAAAACGCGTTCGAACGGTAAACAGAAGGTTCGCGTTCGTGTAGCGTTCGAGAACGCGTTCGAACGGAACCAAGCCTGATTTATGATGAGACTAAGGAAGTTCGTGTGCGTTCGCGTAGCGTTTGAAAACGCGTTCGAACGATAAACAGAAGGTTCGCGTTCGTGTAGCGTTCGAGAACACGTTCGAACAGAGCCAGACCTGATGCATGTAACACAAAGAATAAAGACAACAATGTCAAGCTCAGCATGTTTGATTGAACGTATCTTGCATTCAACCGAACACACATCAATCGACGTGGCAAAGCATCATGGTAGAGGGCTTTAACCCCTCCCCGTAGGGGATCTTTCATTCCACTTACTAAGCTCATGCGCTCGATTGAATCATGCATACATAGAATTGAAAGCAATAATATCAAACTAGTATGCTCGATTGAACGTATCTTGCATTCAAACGAACACACATCGACCGGCGCGGCAAAGCATTGTGGTAAAAGAGCTTTAACCCTTCCCCGTAGGGGATATTTCATTCCACTTACTAAGCCCATGCGCTCGATTGAATCATGCATACATAGAATTGAAAGCAATAATATCAAACTAGTATGCCCGATTGAACGTGTCTTGCATTCAACCGAACACACATCAACCGGCGCGGTGAAACATCCCCATAGGGGATCTTTCATTCCACTTACTAAGCCCATGCGCTCGATTGAATCATGCATACATAAGCAACATGCAGAATTCGAGTGACGAAAAATAAATAAATAAATCAAAGCAACATGAAACAAGAGAATGTGCCGTTTACTCAAGTGGTACGTGGAGTTGTATCCCAAGTACAGACCACACTACCGTCCATTCGGATTCGGCTACGGAATTTACGTCTGGGTTTCCATCCTATATACCACGAGAGACGACACTCTTTTATTCATCCAATACCCACAACACACATCATACACAAACAAGATTCAACAAATAAGTAAAATACAATCAAAATAAGTAACAAAAATCACATAAAGATGAGTGTGAAAAGTACCCTCAGGTCTAACCTTTTAAGCCGTCTCTCGGACTCACGTTTCACGAAGATTGGAAGGGATAAAGCTCCGCAACTTTTCTGGTTCACTGGTTTGCCTTTTCTTTTGCTGTTTTGCCGCTCAAGCTACTGTTTCCACTCCGTTTTGCTGTTGTTTCCTTGTGGTTTTGCTGCCGTTTCCTTGTGGTTTTGCTGCCATTTCCTCTGTATTTTCCGCTTACTGTTTCAGTGGACTGTTTTGATGTTTCAATGGACTGTTTTGGGTGTTCTTTGTGGGTTTTAAGTGCAGTTTTTATGTTACTGTTTTAGGGATAATTTTCGGTGTATGTAGCTGATGTTTTGATGGTTATAGGGGTTGTGAATGGTTGTTGTATTTTCGGTAATATGAGGGTGTTTGAGGGCTTGTTGCTTTTGGTAATGTGAGGGTGGGGGTGAAGAGAATTGTTTGTTATTTCTCCTGTGATTTGCGTGTGATGTCTAGTGTTTCTTGCTGTAATTTTCGTGTGAGTTGTGTGTATGAGCTAGGGGAGTGCATGTCTTGGTGAGGGGTTGTTTATATAGAGAAGGGCTAGGGCTTCACCTTGTCTCACAAGGAAGGGATTTTGGCATTAAAAAGAGGATTTGATTTGGTGTTGAGCAAGGAAAGTCAAAGATTGAGGGGGGACAAATCTTGGCTAGATTAGGAGGTCAATATTTTTAATTTGTTATGATTGATTTTAATTAGGCATGACATCTTTTTAATTTAGTATGTGATTTGTTTAGTTAGGAAGTTAATATATTTGATTTATCTTTATTATGTGATTTGTTTAGTTAGGAAGTTAATATATTTGATTTATCTTTATTAGGTATGATTATATTTTATGTTTTATTTAATTGGTAAATGGTTTAAATATTTTATTTAATATTTAATGTTTAATTTAATTAAATTGGGATGTGTTTTATGGGCTTTGGGGGGCTAATTTGGCTAGGGTGCAAGGCTAGCAGCAAAACCAGAAATACCGACTCCGTTCGAACGCCCATTCGAACGCGGCACGAACGTCCGCAATCTGCCTGACGTTCGAACGAAGTAACGAACGCAGCACTAACGAAGACAGTGAACTTGTGAAATGAACTTGATGACGTACTTATTCTGAATTTCCCCTTCCGACCTCCGTTTCCCGCAATATCCTTAGCTAAAAAGGTAGTGCCTCCAACTGAGACTCATCATCGGGTTTCACATGCGAAAATGCAATGCTTACAACGGGAACCTATGAAAAAATTGAAACACTACACATAATAGAATACAGAGACTGAAATATGAGCGAAGATTTGAAAACACATCAAGACTCAAAATGCGTCAACAGAAAACTGATATTAGAAGCAGAATTAAAAGAATGTTAAGAACGAAAAATGACATCATAATTGAAAAATATCAAGTTTTCAGAAAACATATAAACAAAATCATATGTCTTTTTATCAAAACATATATCATGTGAATTAAAATCGCATTCTGAAAATAGAATTGAAAATTGTAGCATATAGTAAAAAACTATATAGAAAGTCAATTGCCAATCGCAAACATAGATCGAACAATATCCGTAACAGGACCATGTCGATAGAGGATAGTGGGCTGCTATTTTTCGATGGTCAGAACCCCAGAACAGACACCCGGTGGAGCGGGAACGAACTTACCATCAAACATCACAGAGGGTCAATAACTAAAAATATCATCAAACTCCGTGATGGAAATATTTTTCAAGTTTTTCGACAGAAAATCAAGTACAAAATTATGAAACAAGCACTGAGACGAAATATTTATCAAATTATGTAATCAAAACAAGTTTTCCAAAATAATTTTATTTCATAATGCTTTAAAACATGACAGAAACTAAAAACCAGAATTTACGTCGGAACTCCGTCAACGGAAATACTTAGGTAGATAATTTCTTATAAACTGAAATTACATAAACGTGAATCGAGAACTGAAAACTTAAAATGAAATATGGAACAAGTAACATATACATATATTAAAGATATTATATGACTTATAAAGATGACACAAGAGATGGATTTGTGTCCACTCATAGAACCGGTGACCAATTACTAGCGTGTCAGAGACAACATGTGAGCGAAAGGATTCTTGCACAACATCTTTCACATGTTCAAGTATGGTTAGTGTTGGGATTTATGTCCTGGAGCTTTATGTAATGTAAATGGAATTGATTATTGTAATAATAATAAATGCATTATTCATTTTATCAAAGTTGTTTGATTTATATCGCGTATTGTCCAATTGTCTTGTTTACCTTGATTACTATTGCACCTTCAGACTTAGTGTATGTTTGATGCACAAGAGGATTTAAGTCTGAAGTTAGTAATCTAAATAGTCCACAGAGAGCAAAGAAAGAATGTACTTTGTTTGTGTTTATCTATAGCTGCGGTCTATTCTATAATTATATGACGACCTTGATCTGAGATCGTTTATGTAGTGACATGGGAATGGAGGCACCTTGTATGTTGAGATCATATAGGACTGGACTTAGATAAATACGAATTCATTTTAATATCTGTTAACCGAAGAAATTCATTTTATCTAATAGATGGTCATATATGGATTCGATCTTAATCCTGAGTGTATTACGAACTCCTACATGACATGCTATGTCCTTTGATTTACTATGGTGAGGTTGGTGTTGCATTCCATGCCAATAACTATGTATTTTGGGGATATGATTTGGTGTGTAGCTGGGAACGTTTTACATAGATATGGAATTCACTCATTCTTATGAGAAGCAGAGGAATATCTTTTTTAAGAGTTGATTCGGGACTAGAACAATTTGAGCGCTCAACTTTTCTTTTGCGAATAGAAAGTTTTATATATTCATAATTTTTATGAATTAATTATTCATTATAGAATTAATGGTGCTTAAGAGACAAAATATTTAGAGGGGTTAACAGAATTTTGACCCGGTTCTATTTATGAGATATTCGTGAAGGGCTATATCCATATGTAATGACTATATCGATGGACACCAAAGTTGTTCGGTTTTATTTTATCCATCTACGGTAACATGAGTTCATCTTCGAGTTTTCAATGGAATAATACGGAGTTAATAATTCTTAATATTTGATTAAAGAGTTTAATTAATATTTCGGAATTATTGAAGCTCGGAACCGTAGGTCTATTTGGTCCCTATACTAGCTTGATTAACTGTAGCAAACCTAATATAATTAGATTGTCTAATTATATGCTCACTTTATATTTATATATTATTATTGAGATAATTAATATTTATTGTCACAAATGAAAACTATGTTAAATTAGTTTAACTAAATATTTTCTAGAATTCTTTGATTATGAGATAATCAAGTCTTGATTATAAGATAATCAAGTTAGTAATAATTATGAGATAATTACTACAACATAATTGAAGGTAAATAAATCATTATTAATATATGATTTTTATATACCATTGGAGACAAAGCCATATGGCCTACCATGTCATCCAAGCAATTATGTCTATTAGGTGGCTTGGATACACCTAATAGTTTTGTCATTAGCTTATGCATTTTATGCTTTGGTATGGCCTCCACATTTATGTTTTTTCCATTGAAAGAAAGCATTAAATGCTTAATGACAAAGTCATTGTCTTTAGCTTAACATTTCTTATGCTTTGGTATGGCATTCACATTTTTGTCTTGGCCATTGCAAGAGAGCATTAGATGCTTAATGACAAGGTTAGTTGGCTTGTGTAAGAGAATATAATCTCTACCATTTCTCTCAATTCCTAAGGCTAAAATTGTGCATTCATTCACACAATTGTTGTGAGAAAGATTTGAGAGAAAGATAGAATAACTTCAAATATTCACAAGTGTTGTGAGAGTATTTGAAATTCCAAAGAGCCAAACACCATTGTAATATCCTAAATCTCTAAATAGTTTAGAGGTTTAATCTTTGTGAGTGAAGCCCACACTTCGATTTGTTGGTTTTGAGTCATAGTTCAGAAGATTGAGTGGTTGATCCAAATGTTGGACACCAAAGGATTGATCTTGGATACTATAACAAAGGGAGAAGGCAAAGAAAATTTTGAAGATCCTTACCGGATCGGTGCCACCATAAGAAACTTTCACCGCGCTAAGGAAAATCGTTTCCTACTATTGGTATCAGAGATTAAGGTTGAAAAGTGTTCTTAACCCTTCTCCTTTAAAGTTTCAAGTTTTAATAATTATATGTTATATAGATTATTAGGATGCATGTTGTGATGAGTAGGCACAATTAGATTCATGAGATGAATGGTTTTTAATATTCATGTGATGAATGTTTGCTTTGATTCATGTGATGAATGTATTGCGTTGATCATTAATTTTTCCGACTCTTATTTTTAGTATTGGAAGTGTAAGACCATAAGGTCATATTCTTTCAAGTGTTGTAAGTTCATTTCCTTTGTAATAAGTCCATTTTGTAACTCAATTTGTAACTTGGAGGAGCCGATTCCGCAAAGGACTTATTACGAACCTATTCCACGAATAACTCAACAATATACCATGGAACGAGATTTGAAGGCCAATGGATGTCTTGGATTTATTGTACTCATTAGATTAGTATAGGAAAAATAAGAGCCGGGTTAACATAATTTATGGATTTATGTAAAACTACATTCCGTTACGAGTCTGTAGAAAAAAAACAAAGGACCAAAACGGAGCCCGGAATCTCCGGAACGGAGTAAATGAAGTTGTAGTGTTCCGACAGACGTTCGAACTCCCGTCAAACGCCACACAAATGTTACTCCACTATCTGAAAACGTTCAAACTCCCATCAAATGCCAGTAAAACGTTTTCGGCCCAGACTTGGGAATATATATATGTTTTAATTTTTTATTAACATATCATATAGCTTAGGGTGCCTACTTTTGCATTTTCACATGCCATAATATGTAGACATGCATGATATTCAAGTTCATAAAATATGATTTATGTAAATTTAAAAGTTAAATAAGAATATAATATGCACATAAACATGTTAATAAGATTAATTGGTTTAAAGGTTTAAAAAATAATGAATTCAAGACCTTATGAGTACATTATTCTCCTTGGTATATCGGATGGAAACCCGAACGTAAATTCCATAGTCGATTCTGAATCGACGGTAATATGGTCTGAACTCGGGATATAATACCACGTACCGTTGGAATAAATAATGTGCTTTTATCAATTAAATGGTTTAATGACAATTGGTATGTTCGTTGAATTCTAAATTTTAAAACCTATTAGTGGAATAATAATTTGAAAGTTTAATTGATTATATCACTAAAATAACTTGATTAAATTAGTTTAATTAAGTTAATTGATTAGTAGAGACTAATCAGGATTAGTGAATAAAATTTTAAGAGTTAAAATTAGTTAGATCATTAAATCATCAACTAGTATTAATTAAGGTTATAACTTTAGTCGAGCATAATCTAAGATTCATAAAATACTAGCGAGATAGAAACCTTACACTTTTAAAATAGTGAGTAGGAGAGGTATATACCACAATATATCCCACGACCTCCATTGTTATCTAGAAATGTGAGATTCAATAGGTGCCTCGAGACGGCTTTGCTTTCGTCCCCCTACGGATGGTGTCCTTTTGGGTCAATATCATGTTTGGATTCCGAAAGGATAAGGACTCTAGATGTATTTGGTGATTTGACCTACCCTACGACGACACTTCCCTAATTAAGTCCAAGGGTTCCGAAATAATGGGTCACACTCACAAAGGAATGATTAAATTGTTAATCAAAGCTTCCTTGATCAAAATAATGGTAGTTGATTAATATAGGAATAAGAGTTATTTCATATATATTAATCAATTGAGAATGTCTCAGTCTATCATGCGAATACTTGACCTACCCTACGTCGGCACTTATTTGTGGGATTTTAGATAATCGTGGCATAGTAATTCTTTTTGGTTTCTAATTCATTATACATTGATCATGCATCATGTTTAATTTTATGCCTAAATATTTGACAACTTTAATATGCAACGAATGAATGTTGAATGCGCGTTTATTATTTTTTTCAGCCATGGCATCTGCAATAATCTCCATTATCAAACAATAAGAAAAATTAACCGGGGATAATTATGTTAAATGGAAAAGTGACATGAATGCTATTTTGGTATGTGAAGACCTTAAATTTGTCCTAATGGAGGAATGTCCTCCTGAGCCAGCACCAAATGCTGGCAGAGCTGCACGTAATACCTATAATAATTGGATTAAAGCTGATGAGAAAGCCCATAGCTATTTGATAGCATCCATGTCTGAGGTTCTTGCTACACAGCATGAGCCTAAGGCGGCAACATCAATGATTATGCAGTCATGACAGAACATGTTTAGGCAACCTTCAGACCGGAAACAACATGAGGCAATTGCCACTGTATTGACCGCTAGAATGAATGAAGGCACATCAGTCCGAGACCATGTGTTAAGGATGATGACTCATCTTAATATGGATGAAACCCTTGGTGCACGTATTAATGTGCAAAGCCAGTGACAATGATCATGGAAACCCTTTCGAAGAGTTTCCCGCAGTTTAAAAGCAACATTTCTATGAATAAGTTGACTTTTACATTGACTGAACTACTGAATGAGCTCACAAATTACGAGTCTGTTATGAACGGTCCTCGTAGACCCAATACCGAGGAAAATGTTGCCGAATCTTCTAAATATGCAAAGAATAAGAAGAAAGGCAATTGTAAGGCAAAGGTAAAAACAATGAAAAAAAAGAACAACAAAATCTCCAAATGAACCAATGCTAAAGGAAAATGTTTCCATTATGAACAACAAGGGCATTGGAAAAGGAATTGTCCAAAATACCTTGCAGAGCTTGGAGAGAAGAAGAATGCAGGTAAATATGATTTACTTGTCATTGAGTCTCTTTTGGTGGAGGATGATAAATCCATATGGATTGTTGATTTTGGTGCCACTAACCATGTTTATTGTTCTTTGCAGCTACTTGACTCATGGAGGGACCTTGCTGAAGGTAGCTTTACCATGAGAGTTGGGACAGGGGATGCTGTTTCAGCAAAAGCAGTGGGAGATTCCAAGTTAAACTTTAATAATAGTTATTTATGTTTAAATGGTGTGCTATATATTCCTGGTTTTTATAGGAATTTGATTTCTGTAATAAAACTTATGGAATGTGATTTTTCTATTTCATTTAATAATAAATTGGTTATTATTAGTAGAAATGGATTAAAGATATGTACGGGAAACTCCGAAAATAATCTATATGTATTAAGGTCGTTAATGCATGAATCACTACTTAATACTGAAATGTTTAAGATTGAAAAATCTAAAACTAAACGGAAAAAGATTTCTAATGATGATACCTATTTATGGCACCTTAGACTTGGTCACATTAACCTTGACCGGATAGATAAGCTAATTAAGAACGGAGTTTTAAATCAGTTAAAACTCGGTACTTTACCTGTATGCGTATCCTGTCTAGAAGGCAAAATGAACAAGAGACCTTTTACTAGAAAAGGGATTATAGCCAAAGAAACTCTTGAGCTAATACATTTGGACATTTGCGGACCGATGAATGTAAAAGCTCGAGGTGGTTTTGAATACTTCATCACTTTCATTGACTATTATTCCAGATATGGGTATGTTTACCTAATGCAGCACAAGTCAGATACATTTGAAAAGTTCAAAGAGTATCGTGCTGAGGTTGAGAACCAGTTAGGTAAAAACATCAAAATTCTACGATCAGATCGTGGAGGAGAATACCTTGATAGATATTTCGAGGAATTCTTAGTTGATCATGGAATTATTTCACAGCTCACAGCACCTGGAACACCACAACAAAATGGTGTTGCAGAAAAGAGAAATCGGACCTTACTAGACATGATGAGATCAATGTTTAGTTATAGCACTCTACCTAGTTCATTCTGGGGGTATGCATTGCAAACTGCAATGTATATCTTGAATGTAGTTCATTCTAAGTCTGTTTCTAAGACTCCCTTAGAGTTGTGGAATGGTCGTAAAGCTAGTTTGCGACATTTCCGCATATGGGGGGTGTCTGGAACATGTGCTAAAGAACAAGACTACTAAGTTGGAACCACATTCACATGTGTGCTTATTTATAGGCTATCCTAAGGAAACTATGGGTGGATTCTTTTATAGTCCAAAAGATAATAAAGTATTTGTGTTGACAAATGCTACATTCATTGAGGAGGACTATATAAGAGAGTTCAAACCTCGAAGTAAAGTGTTACTTGCTGGTACGACCAGTACACCATTTTCAAATGTTGACAGACAATACACCTTATACATCTGAAAGTCAGATACAAGTTTATCAGGATACCATAACACCTAGACATAGTGGGAGGGTTGTAAGACAACCTGAACGCTATCTAGGAAATGGTGGCTGCAAGTTGTTGCATCTTGTGATGGTATATATAATCCATTGACCTATCGTAGTGCAATGGAAGACACTGATAAAGAGGAATGGCTTAAAGCTATGAACCTCGAGATGGAGTCTATGTACTCTAACTCAGTCTGGAAACTTGTAGACCAACCTGATGGAGTAAACCCCATAGGTTGCAAGTGGATCTACAAGAGAAAAAGAGGAATAGATCGGAAAGTACAGACTTTCAAGGCTAGGCTAGTGGCAAATGGTTATACCCAAAAGAAGGGAGTTGACTATGAAGAAACTTTCTCGACAGTAGCTATGCTTAAATCCATCAGGATTCTTCTTTCCATTGCCGCATATTATGACTATGAGATTTGGGAAATGGACGTTAAGACTGCATTCTTGAATGGAAATCTTGATTAGAGTATCTATATGGTACAACCAGAGGGGTTCATTACCCGAGGTCAAGAGCAAAACGTTACAAGTTGCAAAGGTCCATTTATGGACCTAAGCAAGCATCTAGATCTTGTAACATAAGGTTTGATACTACGATCAAGTCTTATAACTTTGAGCAGAATATCGATGAGCCTTGTCTCTACAAGCGCATCATTGATGGGAAAATGGTTTTCCTTATGTTATACGTTGATGATATTTTACTCATTGGGACTGATGTAAAGATATTATTGGATGTGAAAATCTGGCTAGCTAACCAATTCCAAATGAAATATTTGGGAGAAACAAGTTATGTACTTGGGATCCAGATCATTCGGGATCGCAAGAAACGACTTTTAACAATGTCTCAAGCAACCTATATCGACAAGATTCTTGTGCGATTTGGTATGAATAATTCCAAGAAAGGTAATTTCCCTTCAGACATGGAATTCATTTGTCTAAGGAACAACCTCCTAATACACCTCAAGGAGTTGAGGAGATGAGACATATACCATATGCTTCAGCAGTTGGAAGTCTTATATATGCTATGTTATGCACAAGACCGGTGTAGGCACTGCATTTTTACACATAAGACCCGATGAGGAGTCTTATTTGGAGACAACTACCTTTTAAGTTACGGAAACCGCGGGAAACGGACATCGGAAGGGAAGAGTCAAGAATTGACTCATTGACGGATTAAGTTCACTAGTTTGGCTTCAAGTAACTCGTTTGTTTTCTGTTTTAAAATTTTATGCTCGGCCCAAGACACCTAAACCCGGCCCATACACACCTAGTCCACATGAACTTAGCCTACACACCCATCTAGTCCACACAAACTTAGCCCAAACACTTAACTAAATCAACATGCACCTAGCCAAGCCCACTCCCACCCACCAAAGCCCACACGCCCAAGCCTTAATATACACCCCAAATTAAATAAATATTAATTAAATTAAAACATTAATTAAATAAGATAATAATTAAGTTAATTAAATAATTAAATAAAACATATACCAAACATAAAATAAACAATTACCAACTTAACTAAAATCATACCTAATTTAAATAATTCATATACTAAAATTAAAATAAGATATGCCTAATTAAAATCAATCCTAACCAATCAAAGCTAATCAAATATTTGACTTCCTAATCTAATAAGACATCTACCAATTTAAATTAGTTGACTTCCTAATTCAATAAGATATCCACCAATTTAGATTAGTTGACTTCCTAATTTAAAATATGTCCCCCTCAATCTTGTATATACCATTCATATCACTCCTAATTTGGAAACAAATCTCTTCCTTGTGAGACAAGGGCAAACCCTAGCTCTCTTCTATATAAACATGCACTAACCTAGCCGCCTGGTCTCTCTCCATTTTCTCTAATACACGCCCAAGACATCAAGACACTCTCCATATCACACGTAAACTACAAAACACAAACAACACACACAACAACCCTTCCCTCACCAAATTAACGAGAACAACACACAGCAGCCCCTAACCCTGAAATCAGCCCCTGACAGCACCGAAACTACCCCTGAAATCAGTCCCAAACAGCAGCCCAATACCTCCCCAAACACACCAAAACCGTAGCCTAAAACACCAAAAGAGCACCCAAAAAACAGTCCACCAAGAACATCAAAACAGCCCACCAAGAACATCAAAACAGTCTACCAAGAACATCAAAACAGTCCACAAACAGTAAGCAAAAAATACAGAGGAAACAGCAGTGAAACCACAAGGAAACAGCAGCAAAACGGAGTCAAAACAGTAGCTCGAGCGGCCGAACAGCGAAGGAAAGGACAAACCAGTGAACCAGAAAAGTTGCGGAGCTTTACCCCTTCCGATCTTCATGAAACGCGAGTCCGAGAGACGGCTTAAAAGGTTAGACCTGAGGGTACTTCCCATACTCATCTTCATTTGATTCTTGTTATTTATTTTGACTGTATTTTACTTCTTTGTTGAATATTGTTTATGTATGATGTGTGTTGTGGGTATTGGATGAATTGAAGAGTGTCGTCTCTTGTGGTATATAGGATGGAAACCCATACGTAAATTCCGTAGCCGAATCCGAATGGACGGTAGTGCGGTCTGTACTTGGGATACAACTCCACGTACCACTTGAGTAAACGACACCTTCTTTTGCTTCATGATTGGATTGATTTATTTATTTCTCGTCACTTGAATTCTGCATGTTGCTTATTCCTGCATGATTCAATCGAGCGCATGGGCTTAGTAAGTGGAATGAAATACCCCCTATGGGGAGGGGTTAAAGCCCTTTACCATGATGTTTTGCCACGCCGGTTGATGTGTGTCCGGTTGGATGTAAGATGTGTTCAATCGGGGATACTTAGTTTGATATGATTGTCTTTATGTTTGTATGCATGATGCGATCGAGCGCATGGGCTTAGTAAGTGCGATGAGAGGTCCTCTAATTGAAGAGGTTAAAATCCTTTACCACGATGCTTCACCGCGCCTCGCATTGTACTATTTGTCATGTATGTATTGCGTCTCATTTCATGCATCAGGTCTGTTACCGTTCGAACGCGTTTACGAACTCAACTCGAACGCGCATGTATTTTGCCTTATCATGCATCAGGTCTTATTTCCGTTCGAACACGTTCACAAACGCCATACGAACGTGAGCATTCTGTTTCATTTCCGTTCGAACGCGTTTACGAACGCTACTCGAACGAGAACCTTCTGTTTACCGTTCGAACGCGTCTACGAACGCTGCACGAATGCACACGGTAAACAGATCCTCTTGCATCACATTACGACATGTCCATCTTAGCATATAGTTACCCCTTTTCTACGTTATGCATTTGTATTACCTCTCTAGTTGTCTATTTCTGTTATGCGCTTAAATATCTTTTCTTAATATGCATGCTAGTAAGAATGCTATTTGTTTGCGCTTCTGTGTCCGCCAATGCGTTCATTAACTTGTATGCTTACCATATGATAATCCTTATGTATGTAAAATGAGACATAGATTACATGCAAATAGGCTGTATGCAAATTCGAATATGTGTTACATATAAATTTAGATGAACTTGTTGATGTATGTATGTGAATGTAGAAGCATGATATTCTTGGAAATAAGTGTTATTTAAGCCTGGTTAAATTATTACATAAATCCTTTTATTACAAGTGACATAAGTAAAGGACCATTCCGAACCCAACGGTTTGAGGTCTTCCCTTGCGAGGGGTGAGTGCGGCCTTAAATCTCATTTTCCCGGTTCACACCGGGTGGCGACTCCATTACTCTCCGGTTTAGTCCCTCGTGGCTACTCCGTACTCCCAACTAGGCCACGAGCCTAGGACAGCATGCGTCGCCCAGATTCCTGTGTTCCCACAGTCTGGCGACTCCATTGGGGATAGAGAATTGGCCCCGAAATATTGTCTTGTAATGTTTGGATTTATGTTTTAATTGACCGTGTCTATAGTGGATGAAATAAGGGTTTAATCAAAGACATTTTGAGGCTAGGTAATGGTTCGGTGTCTTCCTTCACTCACTACCTTTCTAGAAGGAAAAGCTGTGAAGGCACCTAGATAGCCATCTACTCGTAGCCTTTTGTGATGGACTAATTTGGAGGACTCGTTGTTTATTCCTGACACCAAGCGATAAGAGCCTAAGAGGCTTGGGTATTTAAGTGAGCCTCGCTCCACCTTCCCTCTGGGGAATCTACAACGGGAAATCCATTTGACAGTCCGTCGCATACCATAGCTCACTGGCACGTACCTTAGTGTATAAAAAAGGTTGTGCTCACTTGGTCGCTAGAACCCTTGAGTGGGGAGACCTAGTTGTGGGCCATCCTTCGCCGGTGAGAGCCTTTGTCTATACTCCTACGAACCCACCCATAGTCCGGGTTGGCTAAAGTAACAATTATTTCCTTGAATATGTGCTTGTGGACCATCCTCATTTGGATGCAGTTGGACTATTGTCAGAAATGCGGACTTGCTGGGCCATTTAAACTGGGGCGAGTTCGTACCTTATGACTATTAGGCCCAAAGCTTCTGAAATGTTGATGGGCCATTCTGTAGGAATTATTGTTTTATGTTTGCATTATCTTTCTTGTATGCTTGTGTTTGGGAACATTGTCATTTGGATCCATTCGAACCTTTTGTCATGAGATATGAGCTTGTTGGGCCATTTAAACTGGGACAAGAACATATCTTATGATGATTGGGCCAAAAGCTTCTAAAACGCCAATGGGCCATTATATGTTTGTGTTTAGGAACATTATCATTTGGATACGGTTGGACTTCTTGCCATGAGATGTGAACTTGTTGGGCCATTTAAACTGGGACAAGTTCACTCCTATGACAGTTAGCCCAAAAGCTTCTAAAATGATGATGGGCCGATTTGTGTGAAAATTTTAATGAGTTGATTTTTTTTTGTATCGCATGCATATCATGCATCTCAAGCACCCCATGCATACATATATCATGTTAACCCTTGTGTTCTGAAAGCCATCATAGATTCCCGTTGGGTTAGAAAAAAAGGGAAGACTCACCAAAATACTGAGAACAGACATGGGTGAATCAGATATTGAGGTATCCCGGATAGATCAGTTGGAGAATGGTTTCGCCAAGATTACTGAACAGTTACAAGCCTTGACTACTGCCATGACAAATATGGCTGTACCCCGTGCTGGGGGAAATTCTGAGAACGTGAGGCGTGATGAGCCTTCGAATGGGTTAGGGGATGATGTCCCCACTTTTGATGATGACATGGCAGAATATGCAGCAGGCAGAGTGATTGGGTCTCAGGCAGAATTTCAGAAGCTTCGGGATCGGGTTGAAACAGTTACCCGCGAAATGAGGGGTAATAATGAGGATTTGTTAGATTATGAGGCAATGACGTTCGGAGAACAGCTGCCAGCTCAGTTTAAATTTCCCGACATGGCCAAGTTTAATGGGAATGGAGACCCGAGAGTCCATCTGCAGCAATATGTCTCAGTCATGAGTTCAGTGGGCCTATCACAGCGCCAAGTCCAAAAGATGTTTGGGATGTCACTCGAGGGGGCACCTGTGGTTTGGTATCATAGCCTTGAGAAGAAGGTTAAGGAAGAGTGGAGGGAACTAGCTGATGCTTTTCTAAAGCAGTATGTTACAGACTTAGAGATTGACTTGTCACTCCGTGATTTGGAGAACACTAAACATAAGCCAGAGGAAAATTTCAAAGAGTATGTGGATCGCTGGAGAAGCCATCTTTTGAAAATGCAGACTCGGCCTTCAGAGAAAGACCAAATTAAGATGATTATCAAGGGCACCAAGCCCTCTATTTATGGTAAGCTGAGGAGGATGACTTCGATGATTTCTGATTTTCGACAGTTGAGGGAAACTGTCATGGATATTGAGGAAGAGGAGGCTGAAAACAGAAAGTTATGGCCAGAATAGGCGGACTTTTGGGGGGCATTCTGAGACTAAGCCCGCTACTGTCGAGGTTGCTGCCATCAGAAACCGGCAATTCTCCAACCTTGGTAGACCTTTGTCGAAGGTATTTGAAAATTTACAGGGACAAGGAATCTTGAAACCCTTAGAAGGCAAGCCACTTCCACACCCCTCACCGCCACACATAAATGTGAACCTTTATTGTCACTTCCACCAGCTACATGGCCATGACACCGATAACTGCACCCGCCTCAGGCATGAAATTCAAGATCTCATAGATTCCCATAAAATACCCAACCCATGAAAAGAAACCATCAACCACCAAGCTCTTACATGGATGACAGTGAAGAACCATAGGCCGAGGAAGAAGGCAGTGCTGCGGATGATGGAGATGTTCCTCCTAGTCTATTTGATCCAGTTTTTTTAAATGACATTGATTTTGTTACTTTTTCGAACTCTTTTCCTCAACAATAATAAGGACGTTCATTTCGCTAAATCTCTTCTGCAATATGAGTATATTTGAGAAAAACATTCAACTTTGTACTATGAAATTCAGTGATGTTTAAAACACGGGGAATCCTCAGAATAAGCAAGCTGAAAGGAAAGGATATCCATTCAGAAATTGGGAAATGGAGCAGTGAAAATATCAGACTTGGAAGGGAATTAGTTCACCGAGCCGATCAACGTAGACAGATTGAAGAAATAGCTTGTCTGAGGAAGAGAAGACTAAGCAGTCACCAAGAGAATTGACGGAAGACCTAACCCGACGGGATAGGAACATTCATGCATGCATACACGTAACGCATTTTGCATCCTTTCGTGTTTGTTCTGTTTTGTAATAACAGGTTTCAAAGGAGAAAAAAAAGAAAGCGCCGAATGCAAGCCAACCAGAAGCAGTAAACAGTACAATGTCAACAGTCTTCAGGAACGAATCACATGGGCGAGGCCCATATCATCAGTATCAGTTTGGGATGAATCCCGAGGGTCGAGGCCCACATTAGTATCAGTCTGGGGGCGAGGCCCATATCAGTAGCAGTTAGGGCCGAGGCCCACTTCAGCATCAGTTTTGGGGATAAGTCTCAGGGCCGAGGCCCACATCAGCATCAGTTTGGGGCGAGGCCCGTATTAACATTAGCATCAGTCTTGCCGAGTATGGCATTCTGGGGGGCGAGGCCCATATTACATCAGATCAGTTCTGCCGAGAATGGCACTCCGAGAATGGAGATATAGTCCGAGAATGGACAGCTCGAGAATGAGCACGCCGAGAATGGCACTCCAAGAATGGAAACACAGTTCAAGAATGAACAGGCCAAGAATGGCAATCCAAGAATGGAACAGAGTTCAAGAATGAACAAGCCGAGAATGGAAATCCAAGAATGGAACAGAGTTGAAGAATGAACAAGCCGAGAATGGCAATCCCAGAATGAGCAGAGTTCAGGAATGAACAAGCTAGGAATGGCACTCCAAGAATGGAAGCACGGTTCGAGAATGAACCACCTCACAGTAACGGTTCGGGAATGAACCACCTCACAGTAACGGTTCGGGAATGAACCACCTCACAGTAACGGTTCGGGAATGAACCACCTCACAGTAACGGTTCGGGAATGGACCACCTTACAGTAACAGTTCGGGAATGGACCACCTCACAGTAACAGTTCGGGAATGGACCACCTCACAGTAACGGTTCGGGAATGGACCACCTTACAGTAACAGTTCGGGAATGGACACCTCACAGTGACGGTCCGGGAATGGACCAACTCACAGTAACGGTTCGAGAATGGACTACCTTACGGTAACGGTTCGGGAATGGACCACGTCACAACACGGTTCGGGAATGAACCAGGGGTCGCAGCACCTCACCACCAAATCAACTCAACTCAACACATGGTAAGTCAAGTGGCAGCTGGCGAACCAGGTAAGTGAAAATGCATTGCATAACTTTGATAGGATTGTCACTGTTACACATTACACAAGTCCCATCAAAGTGCGGGCGACTGTAGGCACTGCATTTTTACACATAAGACCCGATGAGGAGTCTTATTTGGAGACAACTACCTTTTAAGTTACGGAAACCGCGGGAAACGGACATCGGAAGGGAAGAGTCAAGAATTGACTCATTGACGGATTAAGTTCACTAGTTTGGCTTCAAGTAACTCGTTTGTTTTCTGTTTTAAAATTTTATGCTCGGCCCAAGACACCTAAACCCGGCCCACACACACTAGTCCACATGAACTTAGCCTACACACCACCTAGTCCACACAAACTTAGCCCAAACACTTAACTAAATCAACATGCACCTAGCCAAGCCCACTCCCACCCACCAAAGCCCACACGCCCAAAGCCTTAATATACACCCCAAATTAAATAAATATTAATTAAATTAAAACATTAAGTGCGATGAGAGGTCCTCTAATTGAAGAGGTTAAAATCCTTTACCACGATGCTTCGCCGCGCCTCGCATTGTACTATTTGTCATTTATGTATTGCGTCTCATTTCATGCATCAGGTCTGTTACCGTTCGAACGCGTTTACGAACGCAACTCGAACGCGCATGTATTTTGCCTTATCATGCATCAGGTCTTATTTCCATTCGAACGCGTTCACAAACGCCATACGAACGTGAGCATTCTGTTTCATTTCCGTTCGAACGCGTTTATGAACGCTACTCGAACAAGAACCTTCTGTTTACCGTTCGAACGCGTCTACTAACGCTGCACGAACGCACACGGTAAACAGATCCTCTTGCATCACATTACGACATGTCCATCTTAGCATATAGTTACCCCTTTTCTACGTTATGCATTTGTATTACCTCTCTAGTTGTCTATTTTTGTTATGCGCTTAAATATCTTTTCTTAATATGCATGCTAGTAAGAATGCTATTTGTTTGCGCTTCTGTGTCCGCCAATGCGTTCATTAACTTGTATGCTTACCATATGATAATCCTTATGTATGTAAAATGAGACATAGATTACATGCAAATAGGCTGTATGCAAATTCGAATATGTGTTACATATAAATTTAGATGAACTTGTTGATGTATGTATGTGAATGTAGAAGCATGATATTCTTGGAAATAAGTGTTATTTAAGCCTGGTTAAATTATTACATAAATCATTTTATTACAAGTGACATAAGTAAGGGACCATTCCGAACCCAACGGTTTGAGGTCTTCCCTTGTGAGGGGTGAGTGCGGCCTTAAATCTCTTTTTCCCGGTTCACACCGGGTGGCGACTCCATTACTCTCCGTTTTAGTCCCTCATGGCTACTCCGTACTCCCAACTAGGCCACGAGCCTAGGACAGCATGCGTCGGCCAGATTCCTGTTTTCCCACAACCGGACATCTGTTTTGCAGTGGGAGTAGTCAGTATGTTTCAATCCAACCCAGGATTATATCATTGGGCAGCGGTGAAATATATTCTCAAGTATCTTCGAGAACAAGAAATTATATGCTTGTATATAAAAGTCATGATATGATTCTAAGAGGATATACAGACTCTGATTTTTAGACGGATGTCGATTCTAGGAAATAAACATTTGGATCAGTGCTCACCCTAGGTGGTGGGGCTATAGTATGGAGGAGCATTAAACAATCTTGTATTGCTGACTCCACCATGGAGGCTGAATATGTAGCAGCTTGTGAAGCAGCTAAGGAAGCAGTCAGTCTCCATAAGTTCTTGGAAGATCTGAAAGTTGTTCCAGATATGGATAAACCACTCACACTTTATTGTGATAATAGTGGTGCAGTGGCGAACTCCAAAGAACCAATAAGCCACAAGAGGGGTAAGCATATTGAGATAAAATATCACCTCATCAGGGAGATAATGCAGAGAGGAGATGTCGATGTCACGTAGATTCCATCCGCAGACAACCTGGCTGATCCATTTACAAATACCTTATCGGCTAAAGTGTTTGAAGGTCATCTAAAAGGTTTAATATTACATGACATGTCCCATTTGCTCTAGTCCAAGTGGGAGATTGTTGGGATTTATGTCCTAGAGCTTCATGTACTATAAACGGAATTGATTATTGTAATAATAATAAATGCATTATTTATTTTATCAAAGTTGTTTGATTTATATCCTATATTGTCCAATTGTCTTGTTTACCTTGATTACTATTGTACCTTCAGACTTAGTGTATGTTTGATGCACAAGAGGATTTAAGTCTAAAGTTAGTAATCTAAATAGTCCATAGAGAGCAAACAAAGAGGGTACTTTGTTTGTGGTTTATCTATAGCTGCGGTCAATTCTATACTTGTATGACGACCTTGATCCGGGATCATTCATGCAGTGACATGGTAATGGAGGCACCTTGTATGATGAGATCATATAGGACTGAACTAAGATAAATACGAATTTCTTTTAATATCTGTTAACCGAAGAAATTAATTTTATCTAATAGATGGTCATATATGGATTCGATCTTAATCCTGAGTGTATTACGAACTCCTGTATGACAGGCTGTGTCCTTTGATTTACTATGGTGAGGTTGGTGTTGCATTCTCGGCCAATAACTACGTATTTTGGGGATATGATTTGGTGTGTAGCTGAGAACGTTTTACATAGATATGGAATTCACTCCTTCTTACGAGAAGCAGAAAAATATCTTTTTTAAGAGTTGATTCGGGATTAGAACAATTTGAGAGCTCAAATTTTCTATTGCGAATAGAAAGTTTATATAT